>JANHAO010009164.1:0-18665 GCA_026873985.1 Saraca asoca
CAAAATTAGTCATGAATTAACATATGACTTACCTTATTGGATTTATTAAATGGTAAATAATGAAAGGAATTAAATGCATAATTTACAAAGTAAAAATAGGTCATTTGTATATTTTTCACAAATATTCAAGAGGTTATATGAATATTACATATAATTAAAAGGGTTCTATATAATTTGCTCTTTTTATAATTGGCTCATGATCAAATAAAAGAAATGGATCTCGCAACAAAAATATGATAATACAAAAATAATCCAAATTTTGCCCTTTGCAACAATGCTCTTTGCCGTAGTATTCTCTTCATAAGATTCAATTTGGGATCTTCAAATGTTGGGATCATATTAGGTAAACATTTAAAAACAAAATTTTTATGCACAGGGACATGTAAGTTTATAATCTTTTCTAAATATTTATGCACGGGGCATGTAATTTTTGGTTTTATAATTTTTTTATTTATTATATTTAAAATTCGTATAAAATTATAATATTATGTAAAAAAAACATAAAAAAATCGGTGTGCACTTCCATACTTAAAAAATAAATTATATTATGCATATGATAGACATCAATCTACAATGTTAATTTTCTGCCTTTGAAATGGTGGGACCAATTATCATATACACATTTTTTCATCCTATTCGTTTTTAAATTGTAATTATTGATAGCTCATAACTATTGAGGTCTTTGCCATACAAGTTTTGTAATTTTCATAAACAAAAAAAATGGTAAACTCATATTTATAAAGATACAAAAAATATCCTCTATTAGAGGTCACATAATAAAATTTAATTATAAATATTCAAAATCTAAATGATAAAAATAGATAATAAAAAAGCAGATCTAACGGTTAAATTCAATTGTAAATATTTAAAGATCTAGACAGATGATAGAGACAGGCATAGTATTACTTTTTCTATAAAGGGCAACCCAAAATGTAATAAAACCTTTTCTGACTTCATCTATTTTTGTGAATTTTTAGGTTTATCAATTTCAGATAATTTTATTTTGTTTTATTTTTACTTTTTGGCCAATGGACAGATTCGTTGTTCGGATCATATATTCTGATACTTTTTGTATCTATTCACGCAAGTGGATTATGAATCTTTTGCTTCCGTGGGAGAAATTGTTGGCAGTTGATTAAAGTGCACAGGTTTAAGAAATTATGGTTCTTTTTCTTACCCTTTATTAAATGCACTTGCAAATTCCAGGTTGAAAGCATGTTATATGTACAAAGCATGCACCCACTCTCAAACAAAAATAGACGAACAATGGATTCTAGAAGAGCATCCCATTACAAATATAAAATAATGTGAATAATAAATAAGGGTTATGAATGTGAATATAATATTATTATATTATATAGAGGGGCATGCTGTGGAAAGTTTAATCTCACGAGAGATAAACTTTTTTACTGTAGGAGTGATTTTTTTTTATAAATGTGGACAGTGTTTTTATTATTAAAAAAAACTGTCATATTAACTCTATTTACATGTAAACAAAAGAAAAAATAAAGTAAAAGTCATTGATCACAATCGTAAAATTAGGGATTAATGTATCTAGAAATCGTTTTATTCATAAAAAGTATTATGGAAAGTATAAAATGTTTAAATTATTTAATTAATTATTAACTCAAAAGATAGAAAAAGTTATAGTTTTCAAGAAGTATTACTTCCTACAAAATATGAAAAGTTGTTTATCCAGTCCTCCTAAATAAATTTTACTTCTTATGTTTTAATAAAATAAAATACAAAACTATCTTTATAAAATTTAAATAATGATAAGCATATCTCTTTAATAATTTACACAGTGTATTGATAAAAAATATAATTTTTATATAAGATATTTTAATTATTTTGATAATACTTTCTAGAAAATATATAATTGAACAAATATCACATAGAAAATTACTTTCTAAGAAGTTCTACTTCTTTAGTACCAATCAAATAATTTTTAATTCTTTTTAGGAAGTTCATACGGGAATTTATTTTCTGAAAAATTCAACTTTCCACAAAGTCTTATTTTTTGTGTGAATGAAACGATTCCTTATTTTATGGTATATTTAGAAGATATGGAAATAAAAAAAGGCAACAAGATAAAATAGATGGTAAAGAAAAGAAAAATGATAGATGGTTAGGAGATGATTTTTATTCCTTTTATTTAAATGTTCAGATAATTCTCTAAAATTTCTTTGATAAAAAAAATACATATAAAAAAAAAGAAAAAATAATTAGAGAATATTGGAAAATTTTACAAGATTAATCATAAATCCTCATTCTCTTTCTCTCCTTTAATCAAAACTTTAAAATAAGTGGAAGGTTATGACACAATATTCCTTTCTCCTCAACTCAACTCAGTAGTAATGTGTAGTAATGTATTTAAGTGCAGTCAGATTATAAAAACTTTGACAAATGAGTTCTTTTAAATGGAATTTATAAAAAAAAAAAAACTATAATTTAACTCTTGCTCTGCACGATTTTTTCTTTTCATAAAATGTTAATAAACTTCAATTTTATAAAAACATTTTTATTGATTTATAAATGAAAAATATTGGAGAAAAAAATAAGATATCAAATGTTTAGTAGACATCCAAAGACTATACGTTTATATAAGGTCTTAAAGTCTGTTGACTGTTAATAATATAAAATCTCAAATATTCCTAGAGATCATATGTTGTAAAGATCAAATTAAATATTGCAGCTCAAACTGTTTTATCAAATACGAAAGAAAAAATAAAAATTAAGAAGCAAAAATATGTAGCAAGTCACTAGCATTGTAATCTCCTTTATTTTAGAAAATATCCGAACTTATATGACCAAACAAAGAGTTAGTCAACGTAACTTCACCAGAATACTAGCAGTCAAAAGATTCCCTTTACTTGGGAGAAATTATTATTTGTATGTCATGTATCAAATGAAATTAATTATAAATTGATACTTATAATTATAGTTAAAAAATTCCCACCCTTTAATTAGAAGAAGTTATTATATATATATGTCATGTTATTATAATATCATATAATATAATGTATATCTAACAAAAATTCCTCAGTTTCTTAGAAATTAGCATCCATTTACATTATACTTATGAGAGTTCTGGATTGAAATAATGGTTTGGTACTACTAAAATAATTATCTTAGATATATAAAAATATTATTTTCATTTGGCAACAACGAACTTTAAATTTCAACATAAAACAATAAGTAGAATAAACATTAAAAGAAAAATGTCAGAATTACAAGATTAGTAGTAAATGTAACCTATAAATTTATTTTTAGTAAGTTAAAATACACTAAACTTATTGTATTTTAAGTCAAGTGTATATAACTTTGACTTTTAAAAAGTACATTTAACTCCCTTATAATTTTAAGAAGTCATTTGATTTATATAAGAAATAGGTTTTAATGAAAAGTTGAATTTTTCATGAATTAAGTTATTGTTTGAAAATTGTTTAATTGACATTAAAGAAGTAGAACTTTTCATATGATGTTTGATTCAACTATAAACTTTAACAAAAATATTATCAAAATAACTAAAAATATCTTACAAAAAAGTTATACTTTTTTACCAAGACATTGGATAAATTTTTAAAAGAATAACTTGCCATTATTTAATTTTTAAAAGAATATTTTTTTATTTCATTAAAAGCACAATAAATAAAACTTACTTAGAAACTGTGTAAATAACTTCTCATGCTTTATGGGAAGTACAAATTTCTTTATTTTTTGAGTTAGTAGTCAACTAAACAACCTAATCATTTTTTATTTCTCAAAAAATTATACTTCTTGTAGAATTTTATACAAAAATTCCTTAGTTTGTTAGAAATTAGCATCCATTTACATCAAACTTACGAGAGTTCTACATTGAAATAATGGTTTGGTACTACTAAAATAACTATCTTGGATATATAAAAATATTATTTTCATTTGGCAACAACGAATTTTAAATTTGAACATAAAACAATGAGTAGAATAAACATTAAAAGAAAAGGGTCAGAATTACAAAATTAGTAATAAATGCAACCTATAAATTTATTTTTAGTAGGTTAAAATACACTGTATTTATTGTATTTTAAGTCATGTGTATATAATTTTTGACTTTTAAAAAGTACATCTAACTCCCTTATAATTTTAAGAAGTTATTTGATTTACATAAGAAATAAGTCTTCGTAAAAAATTGAATTTTTCAAGAATTAAATTTCTGTCTGAAAGTTATTTAATTGATATTAAAAAAGTAGAACTTTTTATATGATGTTTGGTTCAACTATAAACTTTAACAAAAATATTATCAAAATAATTAAAAATATCTTACAAAAAAGTTATGCCTTTTTATCAAGACATTGGATAAGATTTTTAAAAAATAACTTGCCATTATTTAATTTTTAAAAGAATATTTTTTTATTTCATTAAAAGCACACTAAATAGAACTTACTTAGGGACTATGTAAATAACTTCTCATATTTTATAGGAAGTACGAGTTTCCTTTTGAGTTAGTGGCCAATTAAACAACTTAATAATTTTTTATTTCTCAAAAAGTTATATTTCTTGTAAAATTTTATATAAATCAAATAACTTATAAGTTATGTACACTTTACCTATATTAATCTATTTTTTACTCATAAATTTAGACGGCTTGATGCATTTTACCCTACAAATAATATATATAATCAAAAGTAGAATATATATAAATATTATATATTATTACTTTAATTTCTATTTAAATTTACATGTTTATAATAAAAATATTATTATTATAAATGTAAAATTTGATGAATTTTAAATTATTTTAGTTTGATGAGTTATAAATGTATTGATAACAATATTTATAATAAAATAATGTATTTATATAAAATGTATTAAACACCCTTATGCTATAGATGAAAATGTTATATATCTATTCTACTTGTTTTTATGATATTTGTAGTTTAAAATATAAATCCTTTAAATTTATAGGTGAAAAATAAATAGATGAGAGTGAAGTGTACATAATTTAAAGTATAAAAAGGTTAAATGTACATTTTTAAAAATTAAGGGATTATATGTACACAATTAAAAATATATATAGGGGTTTTGTATATCTTTAACCTTTTTAGCTTGGTAATTAAAAAAAAAAAGGAAAAGTGATTTTGGGTATATACCATAAGGGTTAACTTTGTTTCTAAGTGAGGTTAATGTCAACCTGATTTAATCTAATGATGAAATAATTATCACCTTATCTAACAAAAACAAAAATAGTAATATTTATTTTTCTATTGACAAAAATAATAAGTTAATAAATTATAAAATAGCACATAGAAGGCAAAATATAGATACGGAAAAATGTAATTTTTAATAGATACCAAAAATCTCTAATATATTAATGTTTAAAAATAAAATAAAGTATCTCATAGAAAGATTATACACTTGTTAGGATGAATGTGTTAATGAATTTGTACCCAATTAACTAATGACCAAATTAAGACTCACCTCATCTACCAGAAACAAATATAGTAATTTAATAAATTATAAAACAGCTGATCCTAGGCAAAATAAATACGGAAAAAGTATTTTTTTGGTGAATAAAAAAGTAACTTTTAATTGATACTGTAAAATTTTTTAATATACTCTTGTTTAAAAATAAAATATAACATCGCAGAGAAAAATCATACACTTGTTTGAATAATAGTGTTCAAGAGTTTGTATTTTTATATTTGGTATCAAGTATTTTTTTTTATTACAATAATGCTAATACCATACTAAAAATAGATACACAAAATTCTTTACGAATTAATGTCCATAATTTAATTTTTTTTTGCACATAAATTTTTTTACAGATGTTTCTTCTAAAATGTTACAAATATGACTTTAATAAGAGGATATTAATAGGGATATTAATAGTTTAATTTAATTGTTGATTATAGTCAATATAGTCAATGACCGTTGGTTAAAAAAAAAGAAATTGAAAAATGGATTACGAAAGTCATTTACGTTAGAAAAGCAACATTTCAACCACCGGGTGGCATTTTTTTCATAACTCCAAAAATAAAGACATATTTTTTTGTTGGGAAAGAAAAGTACTAGTTACAAATGAGTGTGTATTACTAATATTTTCATAATTTTATTTTATCAAAATTTTTGTATGAGTATTTAATAATAAAAAGCAATTAGATCCATCTGCAACTAGCATTTTTTCATTAAAAAAAAAAGCAAGAGTATTCAAAAAATAATTAAATAAGCGAAAGTATTTAAGATTTTGAAATTTTTTTACCTTATTGGTTAATCAAATCTACAAATTCCAATTTTTTCTTGCCATACAAATTTCAAATTTAGATAAGGAAAACTTGAAAATAAAATTCCTAAATTTGACTGTTGAATAAAACCAGCTTGATTTTCAACATTCTAAAAGAAAATCTGTCGTTTTGCCCTAAATTTAAAAAAAACAAATTAACTATTACTAGAGAGAGAGAGAAGCCTCAAAAATAGTAGCGTCCAGCTGTTTCCAAAATTTCAAATTTCAAAAACACCAGCCTCTGCCAAAATCTACAGCTCACATTTTCTTCAAACCGATCAATACAGATCCAACCGTTGCAACCCCCAAATAAACTTTTCTATAAAAAAGAACACTCTTCCCCACACTCACTCATCCCCTCTCAGCAATCTCAATTTTCTTCCCGTCTCTCTTCCACATCTCATCAAACACCTTGCAGGCTTAAGCTCTATCCTCCTCTTCCAATCCAAGATGCGTGAGATCCTTCACATTCAGGGTGGCCAATGCGGGAACCAGATCGGTGCCAAGTTCTGGGAAGTCGTTTGTGCCGAGCATGGCATCGACCCAACCGGAAGGTACCATGGTGACTCAGATCTGCAACTTGAAAGGATCAATGTCTACTACAACGAAGCCAGCTGCGGAAGATATGTGCCCAGGGCTGTGCTTATGGATCTTGAACCTGGTACCATGGATAGCATCAGATCTGGCCCTGTAGGTCAGATCTTTAGGCCGGACAACTTTGTGTTTGGCCAATCTGGTGCTGGAAACAACTGGGCCAAAGGTCATTACACTGAGGGTGCAGAACTCATCGATGCTGTGCTTGATGTTGTTCGGAAAGAAGCAGAGAACTGCGATTGCTTGCAGGGTATGTAGTTTTCTTCTGAAAGATGAGAACTTTCTGGATTTATTTTTACTGTTTTAGCTTTCTTGTGTCTATGGTTAGTTTGCCATGGATCTGAATGTTTTTTTATTGAAAGATGAAAACTTTCTCATTCTTTATCATTAATTGATGTTCTGTTTTCTAGCAATTTTAATTCTGAATCGACGGTGTTACTTGAAAGATGAAAGCTTTCTTTGATTTTTAACATTGTTGATCTGATTATTTTTATGGAAATCCTTGGCCAGTATTTGCATAATGTTTCTGAAGAATGAAATCTTTCTTCGTTTTTGTCCCATTGATCTACATTTATTTTTTTGGGTAATAATGAATTTGATTTGGGTATGTTTTTTTCTTGAAAGATGGAAATTTTCGGTTAATTTCTCATTGGTTGGTTGCATTGTGGCTAATTTGTATGAGATCTCGCTTTTAGGTTTCCAGGTGTGTCATTCTTTGGGAGGAGGAACCGGATCTGGAATGGGTACCTTGTTAATTTCAAAGATCAGAGAAGAATACCCAGATAGAATGATGCTTACTTTCTCAGTCTTCCCTTCTCCAAAGGTCTCTGACACTGTCGTAGAACCATACAATGCAACTCTATCTGTCCACCAGCTCGTTGAAAATGCAGATGAGTGCATGGTTCTTGACAATGAAGCTCTTTATGACATTTGCTTCCGCACCCTGAAGCTCACCACACCAAGCTGTATGATATGCTCCTCCATTTGAATCTTTATATCTTTATCCTTGATGATTTTACCGTCTCAATTTTTTGAAAATGGATTGTTTATTGATATAATTGTATAATTGATTGTTGATTTTCTTTGTAATAGTTGGTGATCTGAACCATTTGATCTCTGCAACCATGTCCGGAGTTACATGTTGTTTGAGATTCCCGGGTCAACTTAACTCTGATCTGCGCAAACTCGCTGTCAATCTCATTCCTTTCCCTCGTCTCCACTTTTTCATGGTGGGATTTGCACCCTTGACCTCTCGTGGCTCACAACAATACAGAGCTTTGAGTGTGCCAGAGCTCACACAGCAAATGTGGGACGCAAAGAACATGATGTGCGCTGCTGACCCACGTCATGGACGCTACCTCACAGCCTCCGCCATGTTCAGAGGCAAGATGAGCACGAAGGAGGTTGATGAACAAATGATCAATGTCCAGAACAAGAATTCCTCATACTTTGTGGAATGGATTCCAAACAATGTCAAATCCACTGTCTGTGATATCCCACCAACCGGCTTGAAGATGGCGTCCACATTCATTGGAAACTCCACATCAATTCAGGAGATGTTCCGCAGGGTGAGTGAGCAGTTTACTGCTATGTTCAGGAGAAAGGCTTTCTTGCATTGGTACACTGGCGAAGGCATGGACGAGATGGAGTTTACCGAGGCTGAGAGCAACATGAACGATCTGGTTTCAGAGTATCAGCAGTACCAGGATGCCACTGCTGATGAGGATGAGTATGAAGAGGAATACGAGGAAGAACCAGAGATGTAATGGGTGAACCTGATGTCTTGCGGTGATTTTTAAATGCAGATGGATAAGACGCCGCAACTTCCTGTTGCCGGTTCATTTCATTATCTCCTGGGAGGGGATGGGATCGTTCCGGCTAGCTTCTAGGCTTATATTTTTACCTTTCATGACTGTTTTTCTGGTTTTTGGCTGTTGTCTATCTTACCATGTACCCTTTAGCAGGGGAGGAAGACAGTACTGTTTTAACAAATGCTATTATATGTTGATCCAAACTTAATGTTTGCTCGAAATAATCTTTTGATCGTGTCGATTAAAATGCTGTTATGTTACTGAGCACAATATTCTAGTCTCAGAGACTACATTTGTGCATAGTAGGACTTGAATGTTCTACTCAAAGGACAATAAGCTGTTTAGTTAGTGTCTCTGATCACACTCCGCTTGTTCTGCAAAGAACTTTGGTGTATGCATTTGCCATGTAATACATTCTCAGGATAGATTCAGTGGCCATGAACACTTGATTGACATTTGTTAAGTAGAAAATCAGACTATTAGAGCCGATTGTTTCAGCAACTACCACTTTCCACGTATGATTTTGAACAAAATTAGGAGTCTCGTTTATGTAATTTTATGCATCTTGGGATTTTTACCATCCGGTCTCATTTTGTTCCATCAAGAGCTACCGTACAGTCATCAGACACCGTACAGTCATCAGATACTCTTGTTATGTCTTAACTGTATATTATATTTTTTAGTAGTTTGAGTTGTTATACTTTTCACTTCGAATCTAACTCAAAAAATCGTTCGTTTGGTTTGTCATTGATTGTTAATTGTTATATTTTTCAATTTGATTCATAACTATTATATTTTTCGGTTCCATTTGACTGTCAATTTTTATACTTTTTAGTTTGAGTTATGTTTTTCAATTTGAATAATCTCAAAGACAATCAAAACGGTTTGAATGGTTAAAAATCAGAAAATTGATCTAATTTTTAAAATTGGCGAGTCATTTTTTTTAGACTTTTCTTGTAAAATTGAGTTGGAATAATAAATTTATATATAATAAAAAATTAACAAAAAAAATAAATTTGATACTAAAATCACTAATTTGCTTCATTTTTAGTCTTTTATTTTTTTAATAAATTTATGTAAGTTTTAAGAAAAAATGCACTTTATCCACGGCTATAATTTCAGTTTACTCATTCATGATTTATAAAATGTTGTAAAAAAATAATTTGTGGTTTGTACCAAAATATTTTGCGATAATTTTTTGTTTAAATTTAATAGATTTTATCATATGTCAGTTATGCTATCCCTAATTAACTATAATTTGACCTTAATTACACCTTATTGTTTCTAATTTCCTTTTTTTACCTACATTTAAAGTCTTGCAAAATCAAAGGTAAATTTTTGTAGAGTTTCGGATTTAGGCAAAAGAGGATACTAAGAACAAAAATTTTTCTTTAGGTTCGGATTTAGACAAATGAGGAAATTGGAAATAATGAGGTGCAATCATAGTCAAATTAGGACTAACCTAATTAGGGAGTACAAAATTGACAAGTGATAAAATCTGTTAGATTTAAACAAAAAATGACCACAATTAAGTAAAGTATTAATTATCTAAATCACATATTATCTCTTTACGACATTTTAAATTACGATACTTTAAATCACAAATAGATAAATTAAAATCAAGGTCATATCATAAGTGAATAAAAAAATTTAGTAGTTAAAAAATACATAAAATTGTATATATTTAGCATGAATTATGTTTCCTTGGGCAAGAAGTCCGGTAGTTAGAAATACCATTTAGGGGTATTGTCAATGTTTTAAAACTAGACTTGACAATGAATTTAAAAAAAAAATATCAGATCATAATTTAATTGATTCAACCCATTAAATTAATATTTGAATGGGATGACTAGTTTTAACCATAAATTATTTGTTGGATCTAAATTCAACCACAAAATAAGACTGTCTATGGGAAGCACAGAGCATTTATGGGAAAATATACGTAGCTTAGAAAAACTAATAATGTTATAGTGATATGAAAGTCAGGTTGTTTCGCTTTTCAAATCTCATTTTCTTATTAACTTTCTAACTTTCTCACCAGTAGGTCTGGCGACTCATCTGGGGCCATCGAGTTAAACATATGAAAAAAAGTGAGTGGAAGTGAGCAGAAGAATCATTACTTGTAAAACGGGAAGCCATAATTATGTGGGGTCTGGCTACTCATCTGGGGCCAATGCAATCAGTTTTTCAAAAAGGTTATCACCACTTGCGTTACATACAAGCTGCTCAACAAGTATATGGATGGCTCTAATTCATCAACTTGTGGATATTCGGATGGGACGCTGATCTGTGGCCAGCAATGCTGAGAGAATTAAATATCTAAGTCTCACATTCTGGAGTTTTATATCTGGAGTGATTCTCACTGGGCAATGCCCAAGTGCTCGGCGGCATAATTACCCTTGAAAGATCAACAACAATCAACATTCCCAATATGAAGCATTCCACACACAGATAGAATGTGGTCATCTGTCACCAGCGTCATATGATACTATAGGATTATGTAAATTTGGTTGTTTCAATGAGAACTAGCAAGCAATGCAATCTATGATGGTAACTTAAAACTCATCTAGCTCAACGATGTAAGCAATGAAGGGAAATATCAGTGATCAAGATACAATACAAAAGCCTCCAACTTGTTCACTCCCGAAGACCTACTTATTATCTCAAATTGGAGAATGCTAGGCTTTTGAGCAAGAATTTAGTCTATTAACAAAAATGGGTCTAAACCCAGAAATTTTAAGTCTGCAAATGACTTGCTGATCAACATAGTGTCATTGGAGCTTCAAATTAGGTTGCACAAGAAGTAAACCACTGGTTCCATCTGATCAATTGTCTGATGTTTCAACGTTGATCTATAACTTAATATCTGTTCAATCAGAGGAAGTTGAGTGCTGAGAAGTAATTGCAAGGCTAAAGACAACCCTTCTTTACGTTTCACAAAATTGTTACACTTTTGTTTCTTGTATAAAAAACCTAGTTGCACAACTTACTTTCACATATACCCATCACACTCTGGACATAAAAATCTATTTAAATTGACTCAACTTAAAACAAATTTTAAAATGTATAGAGAGTATGAGTGGTTGCAAGCTACTGAGTTATACAATTAGAACTACTTGGTCCTCTCAACATCCAAATGGGTTGTGGTTATTTGTCACCAATATCATAGCTAAATAATACAACACAATTAATTTTGTAAACTAAAATTGGCAATCTATGCAATCTTTAATGTTCAGTTGGATATCATTCGGCTCAACAATAGACAACAATGTAAGAAAAACTTAATAATTAGATGGTTGTTTACCATACTACAATTGAAGAGCAAAAAACCCTCAAGACAAGAACACTAATGTACACCACAGTCCTAGAACAAGTTCCCTACTGAAGATCTACTTCTTACCGTTATCTACAACAATGTCGACCTTCTTGTAATCAAAATCTACAGGCTTAGCAACACATTCCTCTGGCACCACTGGACGCCTGTTGCCAAAGATGGTCCACAAATAAAGCACAATGAACGCCGTCAATGCTCCACAGCCAGCGCCAAAAATCATCGCTGCAAGAACTCTCAAAAGACAATCACTCTTTGGCTTAGCTGCTAGAGTTTTGGTGTTCTTAGCCAAGGCCTTAGGATCCAATGGTTCTGAATGCATCCAATGAGGAAAATGTCTTACAATAAAACTCCATGAGTACATAAACCATGTTTGAGAAGTATTCCCCTTTAATGGACTAAAACCCACAAACATTCCTTTTTCCTTCAACATATCTGAAAAGTCGATTTTGTGCCAAAGCAATGGATCAGATGGCTTCAAATGACCATATTTATTCAACGAGACTTCTAAACGCCGTGAACTTGCTTCATAATCAATCCAAGCATGCATTTTTTCACCTCTAATTAGATCCATATACACAGAGGAGGTATTGCTTATTTTAGCGGGTTCTGAATTTCCCACATAAATTGCAACATTATAATTAGCAGAATCACCATTTATACCAAGCCTTGAAGCACTAATTTCAACAGCAATACCCATAAATTTCCTTTTTCCCAATCCGCAAAAAACCCCAGATGAGCTATTCTTAAAAACATCACCTTCAGAACCACTTGGAACTAATACAAAAGCCAAACCATCCGCATCCTCCAAAGAGATTGAAAATGCAAAGTAACTAGAAAAGGAAGCTAATTGTCGTGGTTTACCTTCAACAAGACTGATGGGTTTCTTATACATGAATCTCCCAGCACCAGAAACTTGCACAGCAGACCCACCACTAACCATTGCATTGCCATAAAGCGCCACACTGGACTTAAATTTTGGATCTTTTTCAAATTCAGTGAATGAAAATGACGAAAATGGCTCTGCAGTTAGGGTTTTCAAGAACAAAATGAGGAATGTTAAGGCCTTCAAGTTGCGGGAAGTGGAAAATGCAGCCATAATTGAAGTGGGTTTGAGCTGAATCTTGCTTTTGTTTGGACTTCCTATGGATTTAGACTAGAGTCTGCTGATTGATCCCATTTGCATCAATGGAGAATTGGTTTCTAGGGCTTGTGAGAGTGAAGAAGAAAGCAGAGGCAGAAAGTAAAGAATATTGGGGAGGTTGGGTTGGAGGTTGTGAAAATTAAATACGTTTTACTTGTTTCTGCAACTCATTGGTTCACTTTTCCCAGTGGCAGCTGACAGAGGGAATATAATAAAAGCAAATTTTTTGCACTCTGGGCCTTGTATTTTGGTGTATTCATCATGTGAACCCTGCAATCGGGACTAATTAATTACATTGAATTATTGGTCCAACTTGTTTCCGGAAATTTGAAATCTGTACGGTTCCCTGCCCTAAAAATATGTTCGTTTTAGGTTTTGTAGGGTGGTAAAGGCTTATAATGGATATTAATAGTTAATTCAACATCACAAGACATGAGATTCTTATCAATTACAGAAAAACAAGACCTGTTTAAATATATTTTTCATTCTTCCAATATAAGAATTGATTGAGTTTAAATCAAATTTGATTTTCAAAAATTCAAAATTAGAATTCATTTTGTTTGAACGCCAATTTATCATTTATAGAAATCAAAATTAATATTTTTAAATGAGGAAATAATCAAGACACAAAAATGTATTTAATGATTTATAAGGTATTAATAAACATTAAAGCATAGTAAGTTTTTGCTTTTTATATTAACGAGATATTTCCACCCAAGTAAAAAAAAGGAATGGGTTTCATTTTG
Source organism: Saraca asoca (assembly GCA_026873985.1). Taxonomy (NCBI): domain Eukaryota; kingdom Viridiplantae; phylum Streptophyta; class Magnoliopsida; order Fabales; family Fabaceae; genus Saraca; species Saraca asoca. The sequence continues at coordinate 13,889 of JANHAO010009164.1, forward strand.
AATTATTTAATTTTAATTTTACTAACCAAAAAGAATTGGAAATTAGCTTTATCCTTAAGTATTTATACCATGAAGTATTTTTCTCTTAAAATTATCATAATATGTTTCCAAAAATTATCTAAAAACAAAATTGTGGTCCCAAGAGGGGGAAATTATGGAATTATACCATGCCAAGCGTAGGGGTTGAACCGCAAATAAGAGAAAAACACCAAGTGGTCCTAGAACGAGTGATGGAATTTGGACTTTGACAAGCACTGAGCGATAACGATAAATGATCTGTCCCCAATAAAATTTCACAACCACCGAAACATAATGAATCTTACGAAGAATGTATGACTCGAACGTGATCGTGGCCCAGAGTCAAACATTTTTATTGGTATTTTATTTTTTTAATTTTAAAATAAAAAATATAAATCTCATTATAAAATAAATTATCTGATGATCGAAAATGTTTAATTTTATGAGAACTTGTGTTCTTCTTAGAATTATCTTAAAATTATGCAATAAAACCTGTCTTTTATTTAGGTGAGTTCTTGTGAGTTCATATTTTGCTTTTGACAAAATAAAAGAAAATTAAATTATTTTTGAGGTAATTCTTTCTAAAGTTTTACCTTTTAAGTGTTTAAATATTTTTATTATGATTTAATTTTTTATTTTATTTGAAGATTTAAAAATTAATAATTTAATAACAAAAACGATATAATCTTATATAATTAATATAATCTTATATAATTAGTGTTTACAAAAATTATATAAATTTTGCAATTTGTTTTACTATTAGCATGAAAAGGTAGATTCCTGCCTCAATTACAACATATTTTTATTTTAACTTAGTAAATGAAGGTAACAGTCAATTTTATTATCCATTTATTAATTTTATGTGATATATGTGTATTTAAATTTTAATATATTAAAAACTATAAAATTGACAATTTCCTTTTATTTATTAGGTAGAATAAAGATATGTTATTAGATAATACATGAACTTCTTAGAGGGAGCGCACTCATATAATAGGATAATTTAATAAGGAGTTTCAACGAAGTCAAGTGTTTTTATCAACATTGTTTTATTTTTTCAAATCTTAAAGTAAGAAAGGAAAGTAAAAAATATAAATCTCAATAAAAAAAGAAATAACCTAACAATAAAAATATTTAATCTTCTAAAAATTTGAACCTCCTATAAAATTATTCTAATGTACAATTTCTCACATATTTTTGTCTAAAAACAATCAATTTATTGACTTAGTTTATACAATTTTTGTAGACATAGTTTATACAAAAGAATTTTATATACATTCAATATCCTGCATGAAAATATAAACTATTTCACACATACATTCAAAAATAAATAAATTTTTAAATATCCTTTCACCGATAATTTAAAATTAGTTATTATATTTATAAATATTATTTTAGATGATTTATAGTAATACTAAATATTTTTTTATAATAATTACCCTCTTTTTTTTCTTTTGCAATGCAATGTTGAAAAAGTGACAGGTGGCAAGTGCCGGAAAAAAGGGAGAACAGGGTATCCCACTTTCTTCTGAGGGGACCATCGTACCCTTCGTCGGTCACAGTAACGGACATAGAGAAAGTGGATAACAATATCCTCTTAAACTATACCGCGCGTGCTCTCTCTCTCCACCCAACCAACACATGCCATCTTATCTTCCCAACCATGACTCCCACTCCATTTCACCTTGGAGAAAATTTTTATCATTTTATTTGATTGGGTGAAATGAAAATAAAAACAGAAGTGTGAATGAGAATGAAGTCAAATGTTGATCTCATAATTATATTTGATATAGAAAAAAAATGAAATAGATATTTTATATTATTTTTATATTTAATATAATAAAATATAATAGAAAAAAATAATTAATTATAAAAATATTTTTATAATAAAAAATAAAATATCCATATAAAAATAATAAAAATATGCAAGATTTTTTTTTAAATATTTGTTAATAATATGACATATGTTTGTTTTTTAAATATACTGGTTTTTTTTTATAATTTTGACTCTTCTTTATATTAATAAATTTTAATTTATTAATTTTTATTTTATATTAAATGATATTTATTTTATAAATAATATAAAATATGTTATTTTAAATTTTATTATTAAAAATATAGTTATCAAAATATTTGTATAGTAAAAGTATTAAAAATATGATATTATTTTTTATTTATTAATATAAATAATTTTAGAATATATGAAATATGTAAAAGATAAAATTGTAAAAATGTTAATTCATAAATAATGTAATAATACATTCCATTACTTTTGTGATGAAATATATATATATATATATATATATATATATCCGCGCGTTTCAACTAAAAGCAATTTGGATCTTTTAGAAAAATAAATACATAATTTTTATATGCAGTGAGATTTTAAAAAAAAATTCATGTATAATAAGATTGACGAATTTATGTCTATTCCTCTTCAAAGTAATATGAATAACACAAAAAAAAAAAGACAATTTAAATTGGAATATGACAAAAAGAGAAAGGAGACAATTTAAATCCTTGAGGTTTAAAATTCAATGTATGCTTTTTAAGAGATTTGAGATATATTCCCATTCGTTATATTTAAAGATTACGCATAATATATTTTAATAACATGTTTTTTGGTTATTATTGAGTGATTAATTTTTTAATATACTGACAATGAAAAGGTTTAAACTTAAAATCCCTATTATACTATTGAAACCTCATCAATAGACTATATTTAATACCTTTGAACTAATTTATTGTAAACCCATTTCGACTAATTTGCTTCTGTGTGCAATTAGTTATAAAATTTGACCTAAAAATATTTAAAGTATACAATGAATAGTTTTATTAAAGAAAGCTTGTATTGCCAACTGGCTGGAGACCACAACAGCAAAAATTTCCCATTTGACCGATAAGGACTACAACAAATCATCATTTATGATATACATAAAATTAGGGCTGTAGCTGTGCTATCTAGTCATAGGAATATTGGTTGGATTGGATTGATCCGTGGTATAAATGAGCATGATAAGGAAATTGCCACTGAAAATAGTCTGGTTGCATAAATGAATTTTTTTTGTCACTAATTTACCCATGACTAATAGATTTATCTAACTATGAGTACAATCGTGGTAAAAAAGTTATACTTGTGACTAGTAGCTCATCCAATCATAAATAAAATCGTGGTAAAAAAAGTTATAAATGATTCGACTGATTCAATCGTCAACCACTCCAAATTTTGATTTGATTTATGATTTAGATTTGTTTATTGGTGAAACCAAATTAAATTAATTGCCATGGAAAAAAATCTCATGGCATAAATGGTTTTTTTTTTGGCCATTGGTTTATCCATAGTTAATAAATTTCTTTAGTCACGAGTATAATTGTGACAAAAAAGCTATCCTGTAACTAGTAGCTAATCTAGCCACAAATAAAATTGTGACAAAAAAAGTGACAGACGATTTGAGTGGTTCAATCGTGAACTGCTCCAAATTTTGATATGATTCATACCTTAAAACTACTTACCAGTGAACCTAAATTGAATAGCTCTAAATCTTTTGAATCAGAGCAAGTTGGTGTGAATCATTAAACCAATCTTGATTTTGAATAATTGACAGCAATAAAAAATTCTCTAAGATGCTGAAATGAGGGTTTGAACCACTCTATAGGAGAAATAGCACTCTGATAAGTATTAGGCCATCATGCATTTCGAAGCTTATAAAAATAACATTATATACATGTATATATAAATTTTTTTAACTAACAAATTGAAATATTTTACTAAAATTTATTTTAACTTCACATGTAGCAAAAATAATGTAATGTAACTCAATATCTTAATATAAAAGATATGTTATTGTTTATTAAATGATCTATTTTAATATATATATATATATATGTGTGTGTGTGTGTGTGTGTATTATGAATAAGAAAATGATATAAATTTAGTATTCTGTTATTTAGAAAATATAATATTTATTCATTTATATATATGACATTATCCAATTTGATCACCAATTCAACCGGTTGAACTGATTAAATCATGACCCACTGGCTTTTCTGATTTGTTTTCCAGTGCAATTTTTAAAATATTTGCCATGGGAGCTAACATGACTAGTTAAATGAGCCATTACTTATCCTTTTACGGCAAAAGTTTGTCAGACATAACTTAAAATAATGATTAATTATCTCATAGGTAGTATAAATTTATCCCTCCAAATTTATAGGGAAAACTTATTCAATTTGGAGGTATGTGTATATATATATATATATATATATATATAATTGTCATTGGTATAGTTTACTTATGGCTTCAATATTGACACAAATGATATTTTGCCATGACCTTATCTATAGACATAATTTGTGGTACAAGTGAAACTTTGCCATGAGTAAAGTTTTCTTGTAATTTAATTTATGGCACAAGTCACACTTCGCAATGAGTAAAGTGTTCCTAGGGCATAAGTTTTTTAATTTATTTGTGTATATATTTGAATTCTTTTACTCTAATGACAAAACATAAAATCGTCATGATTTTCAAATTTTCGTGGCACAAGTAATGATAGTTGTAATGAAGTGAAGATGACAAAGTTGTCTAGTTACAAGGAGAGAGAAAAATTAAAACAACTTTATATTATGAAGTTAAGAAATCAAACATTATGGATGTATGTCACGACCCAATTCTCAGGTCCATGACCGGCGTAGAAGATCACCCGTAGGAGACCTCCTACAAGCCTAACTATACATTTTGACCCTTAATTTTCTTTTATTC
>JANHAO010009165.1:0-18640 GCA_026873985.1 Saraca asoca
GTATGTTCTACTACATTGGCTTTTAATAAAGAATTTTAGAAAATTACTACTTTTTCTTAGATTCTTACTATGATGTTAAATATTATGTTTTTCATTAAATAATTTTCTTGTTAAATTATAGTTTTAAAACCTGTAATGATATTGTGATCGCAAAACGGGTAAGCACGCTTACACGATTATATTCATCCTTAATCATATTTTCAAACATAATTTTTAAATGGAATTTTTAGGTGAGCATGCGATTATTTACTCACTGAGTGTTTTAGAAACTCACTCCTTTCTTTTCCATGGTTTTCAGACTTAGAAGTTTCTCTAGACTTCCGTCCAATGGACCTTTCTGCGGAGAGTGAAAGGTATAAGAATGATAATGTGATATGGCAGTTGGATAGGATTGCATATGCATGTATTATATATGTTGTCTGGATGCCCAGTAGAATATGTTTCATATAGCCTGGGCCACTATACGTCTGTTACTGATTATACAGGTTGAGATGGACATATAGCCCTTGTATAGTATTTATGGCCATGCGCCTGGGTGTCCAAAAAACAGAAAAAATTCTGTCGAATTTTCGGTAAAGATAATAATAATTATATTTGTTTGTTGAGGTAATTTATATGCATTTGTGTTGTATATACATGATCAGGCTTGTAGTAGGTTTCCTACAGGTCACCTATTACGCCGGTCACATGCCCGAGATTGGGGCATGACAACTTAATTGTCTGTCATACTCTTAAATAAATATTAATTTCAAAACTTAATTAAATTTTAGGGTAAATTATATTGACCTTTCTTAAACTTTCTAAAATTGATTTGAAATTAGTTTTGTTTATTAAATAAACAACCTCAAACATCTCTAAACTAATTTGTTGAAATATAATTTTAAAAATAAAAATATATCAAAAAAATTATCATATATAAATAAATCATAAAAATAAAATTTTATTATAGATTTTTATACAATTTGAAATAATTTTATGTTAATATCAATGTCAAAAATAATAAATTACATGTGATATTATGTAAAACAAATGTTAGGATGGTTTGTAGCGTAGTAATATTCGTTATTATATTTGAAAATTCTCTTCTTTAATTGTCTTGAATTTAAATTTATGATGTTGTGTACCTATTAAATAAATAGTTATATTTTTAATTCAAAAGAAATATATAAAATAAATCTTAGAATATTTTTTCACATTTTTTAATATTATATTTTATTGAATAAAATGAGTTAAGTTTTAAAATTACCAAATTCCACTCTTCTATTTTTAATTTTATTTTAAAATTTATTTATTTATTAAATGAAACAAATCAAATGCCACCACAGTGTGTGAAGCTCAAATATCTATCAAATAGTTTGCTTTATTTCATAAATTTTGACCAACTTAAATTGTGTATTCTCTTATTATTAATGTTTCTCTGAAAGTCAGTAACTTTTAAGTCTGATTTCTCTACCTAATTAAATTAATAATCAAATTAAATAATGTCATAAATATAAATTTAAATAATTTTATTTAAAAATAATTAATAATTAATTTAAATTATAAATTTGAATTTAAATTTTGTATAAAAAGATAAAATTTAAAAGAAATAAAGTAAATAATGAATTTTTAATTAATTGAATATTAAAAAATTTTATTAACGAACCTTTAAAAATTAGATCAATTTTCCTTTTTTTTTTTGCGATTCTTATCTATTTTTATCTATTAAAATTGATTTAAATCAATTTAATTTTTAAAATAATTTTTTAAATTAAGTCAAATCGGAGAATAACATTGGAATCCACTGATCCAGATTTCAAAAGAGGGCCATCCATCTTTGGCTAAGCACTAAGCATCTTGACTAATGAGGATAACGTTGACAAGCTTGCTTCGGCTTTGCACGTGGCCTTCCCACTTTGTCTGATCTCATCCATTCAGAAAGGCAGCGGCTACATGACTTCTTGTGCACCTTGGATGCGTTGGACAATGGGATTTCGTTGAACTTCACAAACTTTATCATCTCCGAACTCTACACAATCCAAACGTGAGTCCACGATTGAAGGAGCGATCGGTTTAAGAATTTTCAGAAAGTAGTAATGAAAAAAAAACAAAAATCAATTTTCTTATTAGATGTTTTATTAAGATATAGTACAATTTGTTACTTAATTTTAATAGATTCTCCTATTTGAAATTTTTTCCCACCTAAAATCTCAAATTATGTTATTTATTAAAAAAACACTTCTTTAACTCTTTTCTTCTATCATTTTTGTAAAACTCCTATCACCTCAACTTTACTATTAATCACCATTCATCATCATAATTGAACATCATTTACTATCATGTTTCATTGAGGACCACTATCTGCCACTTGTTGATCACCACTTACCATTATCACCTTTCATTAATGACCACTACTTATTACCTGTTGATCATCACCCATCATTATTACCTGTCACGATTGACTATCGCTTATGATTACTTATCGTTATCACTGTTAATTACCGCTTTACACCACTTATTGTCGTTAACCACTTCTCATCACTCACCATCATTAACCACTATTTACCATCACTTACCACTCATCACCACTTATTATTAACAACTATCACTCATTACTACCTTTTAGCTTTGACAACTGCCGACCTTCCTTGCTACCATCTATCACTACCTATTGTTATTGATCACTACACATTATTATTTACCGCTATTGATCACTGTCAATGTTCACTACCACCATCCACCACTATCTATTGTTATTGATCACCGTATATCATCATTTACTGCTGTTGACTATAGCTCATTACCACCTTTTAACCACCACCCACCACCATCTATTGTATTAATCACTACCCATCACTTATTGTCATTGATCGCTATCCACCACTACTATTTATTGTTGTTAATCATTATCCATCGTTATTGACTACCGTCTAACCAAATAATAAAAAAAGGAATCACAAATAATGTGATTACATTCTTTAACTGAACTAAACAAATCAAAAAGTAATAGTTATTATTACATTTACTCCTCCTTATTTGATTTCATTCTCTTTTAATTTCTACAAGTTGAACCAAACAGGCACTAAGTATATACATAATCTTTATGCAATGAACACTCATGTGTAGGGTTGTCAATAAGTTAAGCTAACTGACAAGGCGAATCATTATAACTCGATTCAAATTTTGATTTGATAAGTCAAATTGATGAGACAAATGAGCTATACACAAGGACTCATATTATAATAAGTTGAATTATTTAACTCATGTTTCACCATATATGTATAAACACACACCCAAACTTATATCTACATTACTAATATATTATTTGTTTTTTTTTTCAGGTGATTTAAAAATTACTTTAGGTAAAAATATTAAACACTAGATAAATGATGGTTATCACTTGATGGTTTAATTTGTTTTTGGGCACACTTCATATGTTACTAGGAAAGTGAAAATTGAAAGGCATGGATTTAATAAAGAATTTTAATTTAATAAGTCAAATAAGTTAATAACTTTGACTTCAAATTCTATTATCTCAAGTAACTCAAAACTCAATTCACAAAAAATCCTAATTTGGACCAAGTTTTCTTATAATATGATTAATAATATTATACTACTGCCATTTATATTCTTTTATTTATTCTATGTTATTAATTTACTAAACATATTTACTTACATAAGTTGTTCAGCTATAAAATTGTGAATAAAATGCTCCATTATTACAATTGATTTAAGATTAATGAGCCAAGTCAAGTAGTTTGCGAGCTTAATTTGATTTAAACTTAAGCTGGATCAATTGACTTGAGTTAAGCTTGAGTTGATCCATGAGCTGAAAAAATTTTAATCTAGTTAAGACCAACTCAGCTCAACTCGAATTATTGCCAACTGTATTCATATGTAATTGCATTTAAAGGTTACATAAATTGAATAGACACCCATTTTTGTCTTTAAGAGATGGACTTTGTATAAATTTGGTCCCTATTTAAATTGGCTTATCAATTTTGTCCTTTAGAATTCTAATTTCATTTAAAGTGGTCCTTAGACCCATCTACCATTAACACTATTAAATAGAATGCTGATGTGGAGCATTTAATTGAGCATGGCACCACAACTCATTTATCAAAGCCTACCATTCCAATTTCTTCATGTTTCTTTTCCTTTTTTTTCTATATTTACAATTTGTCTTTTTACTTGAGATAGCTTCAAAGCATCAGTCTCTTTCCAATCCATTCCATAACTGTTGATAGTAAAATTTGGTTCAAGGAACCCATATCTTAGTCAACACCTGAAATGTGAGTCCAAACAAGTGAACAGATAAGAAAAGGGGTTGAGAAAAAGGAAGATAGGCACTGGGAGCATTTTTATCATGATTCGACTAAAGCCAGTTTAGCTACTACATCCACGTTGAATTGTATTGGCCTTTAAGGTGGTGGTTTTTACTATTCAGGCGGAGCCACAATCACAAGGTTTCCCTCAGGCCTCTCTCTGGGCATTTTGACAGAGTTTCTCCTTTCCTCTTCCCCCTTCTTTACAATTTACCAACTCTATTTATGGAAACAGGGGAGGTTATAACAATAATTTCCCAATTTGTACACTAGTTACATCATGTAGCTATTATGTACAGACAATTTAAACTCTACTCAATGAGGTCTGCCAGGTCTGCAGGCAAGTGTCTCCTCTTGAGGACTGTTCCACCGGCTGGGAAGGTGTGCTCTTGCCTGTTGATTAGACTTGTCCATACCTTGAAATCGGGGGCCGCTCCTTTGATTTAGGTGTAGGTCATGTGACATGTGGTGCCATTGATTAATCTCCGGGCTCATGAGGCGAATATCTCGAATGCAACTAGCCTCTCTCAATAACGCGAGGTTAGTCTTACCTAGTGGGCGCGGGCTTCTATCTTCTGAGCTCGTCTCGCATTCGATGCTCGTGACGAGCGAGCCGACCTTCTTTCTTCGTGGACTCAACACTTCTGAGTGATTCAAGGCCCTTCTCGGCTGGGTTTGTCCCATTTTATTCTATACTGGGGAACCACCCACAACATTAGCCTCCCAACTCTTAGCTCGCTTAGTAGGCTGGGAGTTACAGTTCCTTGATCAAGGTTGGAGAGCATGATACCCTTGTTTCAAAATTTTGCTTCATCTTCCTATCCATGCCTGCCATCGTTATTCTCATTTAATGAACACATTTTCCTGGGTCTGTCATTTCGGCAAAAGTTGTATCCCAGGGACTTTTCTAGATCATCAGATATCAGGCAATCGATCAATTTTCAAATCCAAGAGTTGATAGGTTGACGCTATAAAATTAGGACAAAATGCTCATTCCCTCCACATTTTTACGCCCTACACCCTAGTACCTTTATCCTTCAGTCTTTCAAACAGTGGTTACTGGACTCAGCTCTCAATTCCATTGGTTCTTGCTCTATTGTAGCAACGCATTAATCACTCTTGGCCAGAAGCTTTTTCTTTTGCCGATCATTCCAAGATTTGTTTCGTTTCTTTATCACGGTAAGCTTTCTCATCCTTTTGCTTCTGTGGGTTTTTTGGCTTAATCTCTATTAGTTTGCTATCGAACATTTCATCTACCAATCCTCAATCTGTGGATTGCTATTTAGGATTTTCTTCCTTTTTTAGGGATTTAATGGCCCAATCGGGTTTCATTAGCTAAATCTCTTCAGGTTTTCTAATAACCTTAATGTCTGTCCCGGTGGTTTGGGGCACAATGTGGTTTGCTGCATAAAGAATTTTTGCCAAAATAGTTATCTTGAGGAGGATTTGTCCTCAATCGCTTGACCTATTCCCTCTTTTCTTTACATTTTGCGCAGATGGCAGTCCACAAGCATCGTAATCATCGGATAGGAAGTGCCGAACCCGAATCCTCGGCTAGTAATGAGGAGCCGATGTATCCCTCAGCTGGGGTAGCTTTTAGGAGTTGCAAGGTTGTTGAACGGTAGTTTCCTCAGCTCTAGCCTAGTGCGAGGCTACAAACTATCGGCGGCTCCTTAGATCGCTCAATTTTCGATCATTATCCTTCGACCATCAAGTTGCACGAGCTCCCAGGCATAGTGGAAAGCTTTCGCATCCCTAAAGGTTACCGCCTCATGGCACCTTCTCCTAATGATCACACAACTCACCCTCCTCAAGGGTTCATCATGATTAGCCCTTACCACTTTGATGTCGGGCTCAGATTTTCAGTTCATCCTTTTATTATTAATCTATTAAATAAACTAAAGCTTTCTCCTGCCTAGTTGACTCCAAACTCTTATACCCAACTTGTTTCTTTGGCACTCATGTATTTGAGGAGCAGCCTTCCTCTCCCGTCCGTGAGGGTCTTATGCCATCTCTACAGCATGAGAATCACGAGCTCTTAAAATGGGATCCACTATCTGCCGGCTCAAAATTCTGAGTTTAAGAGGGCTTTGCCTTAAGGAGAGGCTAAGGGCAAATCAAACGTTGGCCAGTATAAGACCTGTTGGTTCTACATCTTGTGCCCGTTCTTGCATTCTCTTCACAACTTTGACTTTGTTTTGACATCGAGTAAGCGAGGTTCGATCATATAAGCTCTTAATGACTTCGTATTTTGTTTCTAACACTTTATCTTATTTTTGTTGTTGGGGCTGGCAAAGTGAAACCATCACTTGAAGCTAAGGAGGCTAAGGTGCTCCATCGTTTTGCTACAGTCGGTGATCTGTAGAGCAATTTGAAGTTTGACGATGATGAGCTTTGAGCTTGTGGGTTAGCTCCATCATTGAATGTCGAGCTTACTAGGGAGATCGGGGCTTATTGAGTAAGGGAAATTGGCCCAGCTCGCTTAGAAGATTATGAGAAAATGGTGAAGCTCCTTTTCCTAAGCCCGCCCTTTGATGAATCTGAGGAGCTTGAGGTCACTGCAACCTCTCCTTGTTCTGCCACTATAGCTACTGTCACCGATCCAAATCTACCTTTTCTAAAGATGATTGCGCTGCCTCCCCCAAAGCCAATTCCTTCCCTTCTTCATGAGGTGAATGAGATAGCCAGAGTTGTGACCTCCTCTGTCCCCCTGCTAAGAAATGGAGGATAAGCAAAGGGAAGTAGATTGCTAGTAGTTCTGGGCAAATGGCTCATGAGGAGAAAGAGGAGGAGCCTCAACCAGGCATTGGTCTCGAGACACAAGGATACTTTGACTCTATCTAGGAGAACTTGCAAGCCATCTTAAGATTCCATTTAGCCCCCGAATGTTAGAGAGGAAAATCTCGAGTGGGGGATTAACGTGTTTTACTACACAAAAAATCATGCTGGTAAGTCATGTTTTGTTATTTTGCCTCTCTTTTGCTCTTCCGAGGTCTGATTTGATTTACTCTCCATGGGCTACCAGGAGCAGTAAAGATGGGGGAGTCACTTCAATTCACTGAGAAGAAGAATGCCAGACTTATAAAGGACATGGTTGTTGCAATCGCCAAGGCCAAGGAAATGGAAAACAGGGCACGGAATGCCAAAGCCACAATAAGAGAAGCTGAAAAAGCTCGTTCCCACGAGATGGCGAGTCATGAGGCTGTCGAGGCTGAGCTTAGTAAGGTGATTCAGGAGTTACACCAGATGAGGAGTAACAGGGATATGACTATTCATGGCTTTGATTCAACAAATTGAAGATTCAAAGTTGCTGCACGATGGACAGAGGTTTCTAGGGCTGAGCTTGAAGTAGCTAGGAGAGAGGTCACTTTAACGCAGGAAAAGGTCGATCGAATCACAGCTGCAACAGCCGAGTGGATCGCAAAGGCAGCAAAGGATGCGGAGTTTAAAACGAGATCCCTTTTCTTTTATACCTTGTGGAAGCACCATCCAAATCTGGATTTCTCCTTTTTTGGGCCGGAGGCTTTGAGTGTTGTTGAAGGTTTTAAGAAGAAGGCCGCTAGAGGCAAATCTTCCAATAGTGGTACGACATCTATGAGCCGAGACCCTCACACCAAGGGCACTGTCATTAGAAAGATCAGTCTGCTGGTCATGGATCCCCTGGGTGACTGGATAATGGATGCTTCGTCTGCCCCGAGTATGAGCCAGCTTCTGACCAGGGCCTGGTTCCTTAAGATTGATCTCCTCTGTAGTTTTTTTTTAACTTCATTCTTCACTTTGAACCTTGTGTAAATTTGTCTTGCAGCAAAAGATATCGAACAACATTATTTTCTTCATTTTTCTGTGTATGTTACGATGGATGCTCTTCAAGAAATCGGCTAATCATTATGAATAGTTTCCTATAAATCAAAGCTCAATAAGCATTTGAAATAAACGTATACCACATAGATCATTCAATCATAATTAATAGTAGGAAAGTATATTTAAATAAATTTAAGTTAATGATCCATGACTAGAAAGGATACATGCTATATAGAACAACCAACCAGCCGCATTAACATATCCCAGGTAATGTATGCTTAGAAATAATTAGAGTTGCATGCTCAAGTGCATAAGCTTGATTTAGAGCAAGAACCCAAACAAACTACATGAGAGTTATGGGTAATAGGCTGTATGAGAGTTATGGGTAGTAGACCACATGAGAGCTACAGATAACAGACCGCATGAGACCTACGTTTTTGTGATTTTGCCATCAAGATTAGTTGGCAATCCTGTGCCAGGCTGAAAATGGCAAATTTAAATAATGTTAGTGATCCCGTGCCAGACTTAAGACTATGCTGGCGAACCCATGCCAGACTTGAGATTATGCTGGCGATCCTGTGCCAGACTTGAGATTATACTTCCTCGAGCTTCAGAGATATAGTACCGTGAAATTGCCAACTTTTGAATTCGTGTTCGAATTTCTTGAAAATTCATTCAAAATTTCACTATTAGAATTTATGAACAAGCCTTGGACTTCTACTTACATTTAAATAACACATATAAAAGAAAATAAAATGTTAGGGTGCTAGAGCTGTCATTGTTATAGATCTTGAGGTTGTCGTCCGGGTGTTTTCATCACATAGTCCCACAAACGGCCTTTTCGAATGAGAATCTCGATGACATTTTTGAGCACTCTGCACCTTAACGTTTTGTGCCTGACCTCTCTGTGGTTGGCAAAAAACTGATCTTTGCTATATCTGTGCTTGTTGCGAGTTTTTAATGGTGAGGGCTTTCCGAAGTCCTCCCTATCCTTTTCAGTTATGAAGATGCATTCTTAGGTATCTGTTAGAACACTATAGCTATCGTACCAGCTCTAGTACTGAGGCAGCTCACTTTTAGCCTTCTTCATTGGTTGGTCACTATTACCATCTTAGGTATCTCCTCCCTTACTCCTTTTATTGGAATGGTTTGCATTGTCTTTATTTTCGGGCTTTTCTAGCCTAAAGGTTTCTTCCCGCCTGACCTCTTTGGCAACGCGCTCATAAAATTCAACGAGATCTTTCACGGAGGATTTATAGATGCTTTCATAAATCTTTCCATCTTTGTGGAGTCTTGTAAAGATTGCCATCAAAATACCTTTGTCAGATGGTTTTTCCACGTTGTTGACCTCATGTCGGAATTGAGCAATGTAGTCTTTTAGTGGTTCACCCTCTCGCTGGAAAACTGTTGCGAGGTGGCAAGGCAACGTGAGTTACCTTTTTAATGCTCTGTACTGGCTAAGAAATCTCTCTTGGAATTCTTCCTAACTGCCAATGCTATGGGCCAAGAGGTTCTTGAACCAAGTTCAAGGTATATCCTCGAATGTAGCTAGGACAACTCGACATTTGACTTATGAATTGGTCATTTGGAGGCCCATTTGGATATTGAATGTATCTAGATAGTCATAAGGGTCACTATTCCTGTTGTACTACGAGATCATGGGGGTCTTGAATTTGCAAGGGAGAGGCTATTTCTCTATCTTGTTGGTGAACGGGGTCCTCTCTCCGTAGCGGTCTTGGCTATTTTGGGATCGAGGATGCTCTTCCAGTCGTTTTACCCTCTGGAAGAGTTCTCGAACTATCAAGTCACATGCTTCAGGCCATTGGATGGGAGGTCATTGGCTTTTATTTCTTTCCTAATCATGGGGACGAAAGCTTGGGATACACCCCCAATTGGATCTACCTGAGCCTCACATGTGACGTAAGCTCTCAGGTTATTGGCCACCTTGGCTCCTACGGATTTACCGAGTTTCTGACCCCTTTCATAAGTGAGAGGAGTGTACTACATTAATGTGTTGGCCCCCTCCAGGTATTGTGACCTAAGCCTACTTTTGTACCTCCTGGGTTTGTGCCTGGGCTAGCGTTTTAATCGTTTTGGCCACCTCCTACATTGTGATTTCAAGCGCTTCTTGACGCCGATGCCAGGCTCGCACTCTATTAGCCTCAAGGGTAATAGGCCGATGGGAGGTTAATGGCGCCTCATCATTGATCGTGTTCGCCATTGAGATGATAGATACGCTAGCTACGGGGGAGACTAAGCTCCCTAGCGATAACTCACGTTGTTCCATGCAATCTTTCAGTTATGCAGTGACAATGTTGACGTTCCTGGTTACTTTTTTTTCTGCCATAACAACTCAGCAAATCTCAGAGAACAGAGGGAGAACTGATCAGAGGTTTAAGGGGCCTTCCTTCTAGCATCAAAATGTTGACGATAAAATTTGATTTAGGGAACCCAGATCTTAGTCAACACCCGAAATGTGAGCCACAAACAAGTGAACAGATAAGAAAAGGGGTTGAGAAAAAGGAAGACAGACATCAAAAGCATTTTTATCATGGTTCAGCTAAACCCAATTTAGCTCTTACATCCACATTGAATTGTATTGGCCTTTAAGGTGGTGGTTTTCACTATTCAGGCAGAGCCATAGTACACAAGGTTTCCCTTTGGCCTCTTTCTCGATATTTTGATAGAGTTTCTCCTCTCCTCCCCCTTCTTTACAATTTACCAACTCTATTTACAGAAATAAGGGAGGTTATAATAGTAATTTCCCAATTTGTATACTAGTTACAGCATGTAGCTATTCTATACAGATAATTTAGACTCTACTCAATGAGGTCTGCAAGGTCTGTAGGCGAGTGTCTCCTCTTGAGGATTGTTCCACCAGCTGGGAAGGTGTGCTCTTAGCTACTGATTAGACTCTTTCGTACCTTGAGATCGGGGGCCACTCCTTTGATTTAGGTGTAGGTCATGTGACATGTGGTGCCATTGATTAATCTCTGGGCTTGCAAGGTGAATATCTCGGATGCAACTCACCTCTCTCAGCGACTCGAGGTTAATCTCGCCTAGTAGGCGCAGGCTTCTATCTTCTGAGCTCACCTCAATTTCGTGAGCTAACTTCTCTTCTTCGCAAGCTCAACACTTCTTAGCGATTTGAGGCTTCTAGACTGGGTTCATCCCATTTTATTCTATACTAGGGAACCACCCACAACAATAACATAATTTCTCTTATTTCTAGCCCTAAATGTTGCTATTTCATCATTATTATGCTTCAGTCACAAATCTTTCATGAAATAACCCCATGTTCCTTTACTACTTTTATTAGCAACCAAACTAATCACTTTCTCGAATATTAGCCCTATTGAACACGTTTGAAAGCAACAATGCCACCATCAAAGCTATCTCTAATGAGCTTGCTGCATACATACACTACCTTCCTCAAAGTCGGCATTTGCACTCTCTGTTTCCTCAAACATTGACATAATCATTAATTATGACATCATTAGTATTCTCTAATTCTTTCTTTCTCTTTTTCTACTCTAACTCTAAATCGTTGTTCATTTTTCCAATCCCATTATCAACAACCAAAATCTTAATTTTAAATTGGGATTTTGATTTTAACCTTGCAAGCCAAAAATCTCTTTCTTTTCTAATTACATGACGGAATGGACGTATTGAATTACTTTAACCTTTTCAATTATAATAGCAAATTGTCTTTTCCAATTCAACAACTTAAGGCACTTTTGGTGCATAAGTGTGCCTTAAAGATACATCATGCATCAATTTGTAGATAAGCAAAAATTTTGTAGCAATTATTGCTGATAAACTTCAACTATCAAAAAAATATGATAAGAACAAAGCCTCAAAGTGAAGATGAGCTCATTGTGAAATTTGCATTTGCCCTGAAGAAAAGTAGAGTTCCTAGAGTTCATAGGCTTGATGGCTATTGGTCGGTTGGTTAAAGGCAAAGTGCTTGTTTTGAGAAATATGTTAAGAGCTTTGAGGTTATTGGAGAAAAGCAAAGCTAGGGCATGAAGAATATAGTCCCTTGTAAATTTAATTTTCTTATCAAAACGGCATATGTTTGGCACATTTGAAGTGCCAATATAGCAAAAAGCATCCTTCACAACATTATCAATGCCACATTAGATTAAAAAGAACCACACCATCATTTTGTTTTAACAGTGTAAATATATAATAGACAAGTCTAAGGACCACATTAAATGACATTGAAAATTTGAGGGATGAAATTGTGAAACTAAATTAAAAAAGGATCAAATTGATACAAAGTCTATCTTTTAGGGACTAAAATGAGTGTTTACTCCATAAAATTATGAACAACATCCATTTTCTAACATAGAAATACCACACATTTCAATAGATGAGAAATTGTTACATATATTTAATGAATTGCATGATATAATTCATTATTTGACAAATGTAGTTAAAAATAATAAATGGTTCAAATCCACATTGAAACTCAACTTTTTAAGAAGATATGAAAATGAAAAAGAAGAATAAGATTTAAGAATAGTAATATTGAATTATGAATTGTATCATATAACTATACTTAACTATTTATTTCTTAATTCATATGATAATTTACAATTGATTTTGTGGATTACTGTGTAAGTGTAACTAATATTTTGTCTAAATGATAAATCACAAAAAGGGAAAAAAATTTATTACTATTATGATACTGAAATTATTGTAGTATTGTGACTTTATAACATGATGGAGCATATACTAAAATTAAAATATTAATTTTTTAACTTATCAAAATACAATATTTAGTAACATTGAGATTTACAATACTATGTAATAAAAGATTTCCTAGTAAACAATTTTTGTTAGATTGCTTAGAGGGAAAATTTTCTTTCATTGACTAATTGAGAAGAGAAAATTTTCACAAAGCTACTGAGGTGGGTTTACTAGATTGTAGCTTCTATGTTATCTTTAAAAAACTTAGGGTGCCACACCTTAAGTAGTTGGATCACTAATATCAATATATGTATAAAGTGCATCAAAATTTTGTTTTGGTACAATTTCATTTTATCACCACATATAAATATTTATTTACAAAATGACACCATTGTGGCCTATTATTTGTTGACCTTTATTTGCCTTGTCAATGTATCCTTTTGAGGAGGAAGCTGAAGTTAGCTTGCCTTCTACCTCACTTGCACAAGTTTGATTCAACATAAGGATTGAACAAGGACAAGTTGACATTTTGGCAAAGAGGCAACAATGGTGCATGGTGGAGGTTTCGGTGAAAGGGCTTACTAGGCGATGGCATTATTTGAGGTGGACAGTAGTTGGACAACTTGGCATCAAATTTTATCAACCTAACCTAACTTGTGCAAGCACAAAGAATGATTGTTGTAGCACAACAGAAGCTGGTAGCCCATGATTGAAGTTAGAGTGTCTATAAATTGGCTTTCAATAAGTGGGGAGGTGATAAAGAGAGAAAGTAGAGGAAGAGTTAGGAAACAGACTAGGAAGAAAAAGAAAAATAGAAAATATGAAAAGGAAAGGAACATTTAATTGAAAAAGATTAAGAGTAAAAAATGCATTATAATTATTAAATCTAATAATCATAATACATGTATTAACAACTACTCAAAGGTTTTTAAAATTTAAATATAAATAGTTATTTATTTAATAAATAATTGTAATATGTGCACTAATAATATTAAATTTGCTTTTATCCATTATAATTGTTTTGCTAATTCATGATTTCTTTCAAATGTTAATTTTTCTTAATTAAGATTCTTCTTCAAATTTCCATTTTCCTCTTACACATGGTGCAAAGAGTCACCATTGACTCCAAAGCTTCTAGAGTTATCTAGTATACTCCCATTATCTGGAGTTATCTTAGAGGAATTAGATATTTTGTAGGTTGTAATATGCATCTTAAGTTCTAGAATAGTGTAGTGAGTGTCAAGTCAATTAGTGTCCTAGTAAAACCAACTTAAATAAGTTATGTATATATATAGTCATTTTCCTGTGTTTAGGTGTAGAGTGAAGGTGAGGAAGCAAGACATGTGGTGGAGTTAGAATCAAGAGTGATAAAGAATGAATACTAGTGATAAGCTAATGTATGCATGAGGAAGCAAGACAAAGAATGACTTGGTGATAAAGTGTTAAGAGTTCAACAATATCCATAGTGTGTCAAGTTTTTATATGAAGATTTCAATAGAAGTGAGTTTATTCAAGTATCTTGACCCATCATTTTCCATAATTTTGTATCAGAGTATAGCAGTTAGAGACCACACAATGGCAGATCTTGAAAGCAACGTTGATTGTATGACAAGGCTCAACAACTATAATTATTGCATGAAAAGTACATGCACAAAGTCAATCTCAAAGGGTAAGACTTGTGGAAAACCGTGGATGGTAATGAAGTTACTCCACTAGATGTCGTAGATGTCAACAAGCATAAGAAATGGGAGATTAAAATTATGTAGGGATCTTTATACTATTGAAATTATCGTTGAAAATGATTTATTTAATCATATGGATGATGTAGAAAGGCTACATGATGTATCCAAGATATTTTCAAAAAAGAATATTGCAAGACTCTATGTCATGACCGATGTGGAAATCGGTATCAATTTGACTCCACAAGCCTTTACTGACTTAATTTTTATATTTAGAATTTTTCTTTTTAGATAGGCTTTCTCTTTTGTTTCCTATGACACTTTATATTTGGTTCTTTTATTAAAGCAAAAGAATCAATATTTGAGGATAACAAGAAGCATAAAAGAAAATTATAAGATCATTAGAGATTAACAAACTTCTATTATATTTCCAAAAGCCAAATGTGCTACATTTGATCAAAAGTTTCCACTTAGTCAACCTCTCTCATATATTTCTTTCTCTATTGATGTATCCTTTCTAAACTCTCTCTATTTAGCTTTTCTATTCTTCCATTATCCCTTCTATCTTTTCATCTTAGGCCTTCAAAAGAGTTAGGTTAACTTATATTTTTAACTCATCTTAAAAGAATAAGTTAGTCTAACTATTGCTCTTAAGCCACTCATCTTTTTTTCAAACCTACTCTCATTCATCACTATGTCTTAATACTATATTTACATATCCAAAAGGTCAATTTTTTTTAAGACAAGTAGGACAACTATAAGGGTTCACCCACCCATTGTCATAAGGAGCATACCATTCATAACTAGCTAGATTAAGTATCACAACATAATGAAAATGAACTATATAAGTACCTAAAGGACTTTCAAAAGTGGCTACCCAAGTATCCACGAAGATTTTCATTCAATCAATAATCTTATTTTGGTGGCAATAGTGGTACTTTTGCTTGAGAATCTAAAAAAAGACCCATGAAAGGGTAAGTTCAAGACTTGATGGGAAACAACCTATCTAATTTATGGATACATGTAAAATAACTTATATATAGACTTTCTTGAAGGAGGATAACATCATTACCAAATAAGCCAAGAATTAGAATTATATAATATACCATACTTTGACACTTTATAAAGAACTATGGTTTTTCATATTTTAATCAAATTCAATTCCAAATTAATGAGCTAATACAAATAATTTCAACATTATAGTTTGATTCAATTAATAAAAATATTTAGAACTCCTTGTGACCCCCATCTAACCTCATCCATACCTACTTCTAATTCGGTTCATTAATAATTCACATTTAACACCTGACTTTTCTCATCACAATAGTTCCCTTCACATATTCGAATAATATTCAATTGCTTTGAGAGGCATTTTATGCTCAAGCAACATAATCATTACATAAACATGCATGTACATTCATATCATCATCAATCAACATGAAACTCACTAGTATTTGCATATAAATACTCTCGATTAAGATAACATTAATGTAATGTTTAGTTGGATGAAATGACAATAGGAATAGAAATGGATAAAAAGTTTGTTTGGTACATATTATAGAATAAGAATCCCCATTCCATTAAATAATGAATTCTCCATTCCACCACAAAAGTAATGAAATGGGTTATTCCTTCATTTATGGATTGACTTTTTTACAATTTTGTTCCTTACATTTTTCATATATTCCAAAACTATCATTATACTGATAAGTAATAAAATAATGTCATCTTTTCAATACTTTCACTATAAAAAATATTTTGATAATTATATTTTTAATAATAGAATTTAAAATAAAATATTTATATTATTTATAAAATAAATATTATTTATGATATAAAATTATTAAATATAAAATAAAAATTAATGAATTAGAATTTATTGATATATAAAGAAAGTTAAAATTATGAAATAAAGGCTAGCATACTTGAAGAACAAAACATTGTCATACTATCAACAAATGTTGAAGATTTTTTGCAATTAGCATAATAAATATCTAGAGAATATGAATTAATTATTTAACCTATATGTTATAATTATTATTTTGTTGGCATTGCAATATCATCTATTTAACTTATATATGATTAATAACTTGAGGAATTGAAATTTTGCATTTTTTATTACTTTTAAATAGATATTTTATTATTTTTTGTTGTAAGAATATTATTGTAATTGACTGCATCTTTCCATTCCATTCTTGCAACATTTTGTTGTACCAAAAATAAATATGGAATGGAATGCCCATTCTTCTATTCCTAAGTATACCAAATATAATTATAAAATGGTCATTCCATTGCATTCTCATTCTTATTCCATTTTATCTAACAAAACATAACATAAGGTATCATAAGTAATAATGAGTTTCTACTTTTAAAAGTGAGTTAAAAATGCGATGGGGGACTATCCAAAGGCCAACAATCAACTCTAGGCCCTAGCGGTTGATTTCTAAGTCGAGGCAATCTCTAAGGGAAGGTCCCAAAGCTAGCAATGGATTGCTAGACTCTAGTACCCGACTGCTAGGCTCTGTAATGCACAAACTCTATATTTTTCATGCAAAAACTTATCTAAAACTCAATTAAATCACATAGGCTTGTAAAATAATTTAAGGGACTTCTAAATAAATATCATTCAAGCATTCATCTAAAAACCATCTTTTATCATTAATCACAAATCAAATCAATTTACTTTCCAAATCTAATAATAGTTTCATATTATTCAATTAACTTGTCAACTTTTGCTCTTACTATCATATATAAATATATATCATCATAAAATTAGCTTCAAAGAAGGTAGGAAGTCACTCACAAGTGACTGAAGAGGGAGTTGAGTTGAGATGAAGCAATATGGTTCACTATTCAAATGAGAAGAAGATAAATATTGGGTTAGGGCAAGAATTTGTTGTAGTTTTTTCTTCATCAAAGACTCATGTATTATCAAAACTCAGCTCTAAAAACAAAGATACAACTATTGGATATTCGAGCCCTTAATTTTTAAGAAAATCTTCTGAAATTTTTTGGGTGATTAATGATGAATAGTGATATAAATCTTTTAGGGCTCAAAACTCTAATTTTTCCTTGATGAAACCATGAATAAATTATAAGAGGAAGATAAGGGAGTCAAGGATATTAACATATTTGATAAAGATTAGAGGTGTAAAAAGTGGTTAACCTTAGTGAGAAAAAGCAGAGAGAGAAAGCTTAAAAGTCTTCTATAGAGATTTCTTCTTTAGCAAGATAGAGATTTCTTCTTTAAATTTAATGTTTTACAATTATTTTACTTTTCTAAAACTCCAATTAGGGTCATTGACATTCGTTGGCAATGAAACTTTAATAGAAATTAGTAAAATATATATGATTCATATTGACGGTAAAATCTGGTTTAGGGAACCCAGATCTAAGTCAACACCTGAAATATGAACTGCAAACAAGTGAATAGATCAGAAAAGAAGGGAGACAAGCATCGAGAGCTTTTATATCATGGTTCGAGAAAAGTCAATTTGACCCTTACATCCACGTTGATTATATTGGCCTTTAAGGCTATAGTTTTCACTATTCAGGTGGAGTTTACAAGGTTTCTCTCAGGCCTCTCCCTCTCGATATTTTGATAGAGTTTTCCTCCTATTTTTTCCCTCTCTGTTTACAATTTATTAACTCTATTTATAGAAGTGGGGGAAGGTCACAATAGTAATTTCCTAATTTGTACACTAGTTACATCGTGTAACTATTCCATACAGATAATGCAGACTTTACTCAATAAGTTTTGCAAGGTTTGTGATAAATGAGAAAAAGTGAATGAAAATAAGATAGTTTTGGTCTAATTTATTAATTATATTTTGTGTTTTCAGTTTTGGTCTAATTTATTAATTGTATTTTGTGTTTTCTTAGTGTCTTTTGCTTTAATTTTATATTTTGTCCTAGATACTGCTCTTGGGTTGTATTTCTCATACAGGATGATGAAAAAGGCTGAAAAGAAGAAGAAAACTTGAAGAATGAAGATGCATTTGGATCAAGGAAAAGATACAAGAAGAATCCATGCAAAGAAACAAGCAAAAATTAAGGAAAATGTGAAGAAATCACTTAGCACGGCCGTGCCATGGAACACACCCAAGCCGTGTTAGGTGCTGTAAGGAGTTCGGAAGCAAATCAAGAAGAAATTGGACATAA
>JANHAO010009166.1:0-18625 GCA_026873985.1 Saraca asoca
CGCAACGGCCGTTGCGTGGCGCACCAAGCTGAGGCGCATCGCCATGCGCCATTGCGCGCGCCACGGCGCGCTTTTGATAACTATGGTCATATTCATCCTTACCTATCTCTTCACAATCCTTTATTACCTTGCTAATATTCTATTATTGTTCCTTAATAAGTTTCAAAGGCACCTTCTCGTGATGGGTGGCGTGCTGCTATGGAGGAAGCAAAGGTGGCTCTTGAGGCAAATCAAACATGGGATGTTGTGCCTTTCTCACATGATAACCAACCTATTGGAAGCAAATGGGTGTTTAATGTGAAAGTTAATTTGGATGGTTTTGTTACCCCGATTGAAAGCTCGCTTAATGGTTAAGGGGTATTGTCAAACTTATAGTATAGATTATTCTGAAACTTTTTCTCCAGTTACTAAGATTACTTCAGTTCATTTATTTATCTCTCTTGTTGTCTCCCAAAATTGGGCTATTTATCAACTTGATGTGAAAAATATTTTTCTACATGGTAATTAGCTTGAGGAAGTGTGTATGTGGAGCAACCACCTAGTTTTGTTGCTTGGGGGGGAGTATGGGAAAATGTGTTGGTTAAAAAAGTCTATGCATGGATTGAAACAATCTCCTGGGACCTGACTTGGAAGATTTAGTGATGTGATAATGGAATTTGGGATGAAAAAAACTGACCATGATTAATTTGTGTTCTACAAACAACCAAATTTGGGTAGTATTCTTCTGGTTTTCTATGTAGACGATATTGTAATTACTGGCAGTGATAGCTTGGGTATTTCAAAATTAAAAGTTGTTCTTCAAAGCAAATTTTAGACTTAAGCACCTAGGAGCACTTTAGTAGATCTTAGACATTGAGATTGCTCGAAATGAGAAAGGAATTTTCTTGTCATGGGGAAAATATTTTCTTGATCTTTTGAATGAAACAGGTTAACTTGGCACCAAACCATGTGATACCCCTATGATCCCAAATGTTAAGCTTGGATTGGAAGATAGAGAATTACTAAAAGATCTAGAATGATACAAATGGTGAGTGGGGAAGTTGAACTGCCTTGTTATGCCTGACATTGCTTTCCTAATAAGTGTAGTAAGTTAATTCATGAATTCTCCAAGAACCTCTCATTGGGATGCAATCATACTCATCCTAAAATATCTCAAGAAGGCACTTGGGCAAGCAATCTTGTACCAAAATCATGGCTATTGTAGAGTAGAAGACTTTTCTAATGCAAACCAGGCAAGATGTCCTATGGATTGTAGGTCTACTTCAAGGTATTGTGTTTTCATTGGTAGAAATCTTGTATTTTGGAAAAGCAAGAAACAAGCTGTTGTCTAGTTCAAGCGCAGAATCTGAATATCAAGCTATGACACATGTTACATATGAGTTTATGTGGATTTCTTACCTTCTTCATCAACTTGGGGTTGAGTCTTATGGAACTATGTTGTTATGGTGTGATAATTAGGCTGCCACTCACATTGTTACAAATCCTGTCTTTCATGAGCGAACAAAAGCATGTAGCGGTCATTGTGATTTGTTAGGCAGAAACTTTAGGAAGGGATTATTGATCTTAGACATATTAGAACTGAGAAACAACTTGCTAATTTATTTACTAAAGCACTCTCAAGAAAACAGGTTGGTGATACTTGTAACAAGCTAGGTATGTTTGATATTTATGCTCCAGCTTGGAAGGGAGTTAGTGAATAGGTTAGTTAAGTTATGGGCTTACATAGGTCAAATGAGTCATGAGCCTATTGTAACTCTACTCTTGTATTTATTTTTCAATATAAATAGATGCATCTGCTTCATTGTAGAGCATGGCTTCACAATTCTTTCTCTCATAACAGGAGATATGGTTCTGATTCTTAGGGATTACAGACTCATAATTTGGTATTGTGATTAGCTGATTTTTAAGGATTGTGATTAGCCTTGTAGTTATATTTTTCCATCTATAATAAAAAAGTACAAAGCTGAGTTGTTTTCTGTCAAGTCATTTAAGCCATTCATGCAAGTTATCTTGTCTCAACTGAATCATCTCCTTCTCCAAACCCTTTTCTCGCTCTGTCCATGAAATTCAAGAATAGAAAAAGACGATATTTTTAAGAGAAGGAAGAAGATTGCACAAAACAAGGATGAGCAGTTGTCAAAAGAAAGAAAAGCTTAAAAGATTAAAAGTAACAGAGAAATAAAACCAATAGAAATCACCCAATCAAAGTTCAATCCCTTTGCAAATCAATCAAACTTATCCTCGAAAGAAGCCATTCACTTTAAGCAAAGTGATGCCATTCACTTTAAGCAAAGTGATGTAACAACTGACAAACATAATCTTATCCTATACTGAAAAACATAGGCTGAAATAGTTGTTTAAAAATTCTAGCATTCCTTTACCATAAAACAGCAAGACTTTCAACTTCCCAAGTTGTGCTTTTTCCTTTTCATTTCCAGAAGCACAATATCTATTTGTAAAGAGTATGTCCAAAGAACCTGCACAAACCCATGGAACCCAAACAAAGAAAAAGCTTATTCAGTAGCTGCTGAGCCATTTCATAATGCAAAAACTAGCAACAATTAGTTTCTGAATGTTTAGAACACATCAAACACATATCTGCAGACAAAGCTTTATATGGTATGTGCACCTGTTACATATCATTAATATTGATCTTGTTCAAAACAGCAGCTCAAACAAAAACTTTAACCTTAGAAGGAACCTTAATCTTCAAAAAGAATTAAGAAAAGGAAACTTAAGATTGGAAGGATTCTAGACCAAAAAACTTAAAGAAAGATTTACAAGTAAACATCAGAGTAATCTAAAGACCAAACATGTCTATCAGGATTATGTGAAAGTTGGAAAGAATTCGGCAAATTCAATAAAATCAACAACTCAGAAGCCTCTCTCCATTTAGGTTCCAGGTGAAATGAAAATTCCAAGAAAAATTAGTATCTCGTTGTTGAGCAAAAGAAGAAATAACAGTGTTATGGAGTGGAGAGAGATGAAAAAAGACATGGAAAATGAACCAAAAAGACAGACTTTCCCATCCAAGAATTCTCCCAGAAACAGAATATTGATCCCCCTGCCCTACAGAAATTTGAACCTAGGGAAGGGAAGAACAACATACCAGAGAGATGAATTTTCAAGGGCTTCTACCTGCAGCCATTGTTTCCTTCTTTTGAGAAATTGCCACATTCAAGGGGATGAAGCCATCTGTTCTGGAGGTATACATAAGCAGACCCTAGAGCAAATGAGAAATTGAGAAAATTCAAGATATTGAAAATTACTGTGTTTGAGGTTAAGAAGAAAATATTATTGGGAAGGAAAAAGAAAAAAACTACAAAACTTGAGGGTTAGGTATCCTTCTGAGAGAATCAAAAAAAGAGGAAAAAAGAGTGCAGAGGTGAACAGTTTATAGGAAATGCCTTAACCAAGGAGATCTTGCGAATCTCTCTGCATGCCAACCATTGGTATTCCTGGAAAGATGCCATTTGCTGTGCACCACAAAGAAACCAAATACACCACTGTATCCCACAGGGGAGGCTTCTATATAAATTTTTCTGAAGTCTTGCGTTTCTCCCTAAACAGGTGCACCAGAACACTGCAAACATTGCACACCACTAATCCGGACAATTCGAGCATTCTTCAAAAATAGCAGACAGCCTACATCAAGGCTGTTGATTGTACTGTTGCTTGGACGATTTGAAATAGTCCTTCTGTCTTTAATGGTATGTTTGTGAGTTAGGAGGAGAAGAGAATGAGAGACAAGGAAAGGGAGGAGATTGGATGGTTAAAAAATAACTTCCCTTCTCTTTTTTTGGATGTTTAGAAAACCCTCCAAAATCTCCCAAATTTCACAAAAAAGTGAGAGTATTGGAGGGTGTTGAAGAGCTTTGGAGGTTAATCATAAACCCTCATTTTCTTTCCTTAATCAAAACTCCCAAACAAGGAGAAGGTTATGACATGACCTCCCCTTCCCTCTCCTTCCCCTCCATTCTCCCCCATCCAAACTTAGCAATAGAGTGCAAAGTTTGCCCACATGTAATTTGGAAATAAAAAAGTGTGCCTGCATTTTTTTTTCTGAATTATGTTTGTCACTTTTTTCTGGGAAAGAACTATCGATATTATCTTTTACATTATTAATTTCGTTAAGTTAGGTTAGACTATGTGGTTCAGTTATCTCAAAAGGGATTGTGTTTCTTTGTGAGATTGATATTGGAGATAATTGTTTTTTTTTTTATTAGTTCATAATAATCCAATCAGTTATCAGCCCAAGTAATAATATCTTCAGGTATTATTTGCTTTTTGTATACTTGTAATACCAAATTTACAAGTTAAGTTTTGAAGAACTTACATTTTGAAACTTTTTAAATGTGATGCATACTCATTGTAAACTGGAATATCTGGATTGCTTGGGTTTGTTAAAGAATCTGCCTATCTGCAATCTAATTGTATCTTTTGACATGAATTTTTTTTTTTAATTGTTCACTTGGGTTGGCTGTAGGAAAACAAGTCTTTGGGCATTTGGAGTGTGGTTGAAATTTGTCTATGTTTCTTGATTTTGAGAGTGTGGTTGATGCCTGTTATTAATAAACAATTATTGGAAGCTGCCCAATAATATCCTGGGTATAAGGTACATCAGGTGACATGTCTAATTGCAATTTTTTGTGCAGTTATGTGAACTATCATTCCACAAAACTCGCCATTTAAGGAATCCATACAATGAGAACTTACCTGTAAAGGTATTATCTTTGCCCTTTCTTTTACAATTTTTAATTAATTTTAGTAAGAGTAGTTTGCATGTTATACTGTTTTGATTTTGAACATAGTTGATTCTTTTAAAGAAAAAAATATTCTAATTTATGTAGGGATATAAAATCCATCCTTTCCACACCTGAAGGCTTAAGCTCTTAGGTTGACTGATTCTTTAACAGAGAATATAGTAATGATTCAGAGTGACTTCCGGATTTGATACTAGCTAAGGGATTGGGGCCATTTGCCTGTTGATGTGAAACTCACAAGTTATGACTTATATTTGCCACCCCCACAAATTTCATTATTTGGTTGATATTTTCTTTCTTGCTAGTTTGGCCCTATTCAGTTGGCGTCCTACATCATCCATCTCTGGAAACAAGCAAACATAAATATGTAAATGACTGATATTTAATTACTTTTTTCTCTTGGGTTTGCAAGACTGAACCTATGACCTCTACCTAGACTTTGCCCCACCATTACCACCCAAGCCAGCATTCTTTTAGAATGTCATTTTTAACTTAATGCATCACCACAGTTGACTTGATATATAACCGGAGACAGCTGTCAGTCAGCACATAAAACCATCTTAGGGATGGAAAACATTCTTGATTTCTGGTTACACATGCACTGTGTGTATGCTGACTGTTCTTGCAGAAATTTAGTCAGATCAAGAGAAAACCATTTTTACTACTCTAAAAATATGGGATATAAAATTTATAAGTTTCATTTTTTTAGCGATCACATTTACTGCCTAAAAATAGGAGGATGCCCCACCATTACCACCCGAGCCAACATTCTTTTAGAATATCATTTTTAACTTACTGCATCACCAAAGTTGAGTTGATATATATGTGGACACTGCTGTCAGTCAGCACATAAAACCATCTTAGTGATGGAAAAAATTCTTGATTTCTGGTTACACATGCAGTGTGTGTATGCTGACTTTTCTTGCAGAATTTGAGTTTAGTCAGATCAAGAGAAAATCATTTTTACTACTCTAGAAATATGAGATATAAATTTTATAAATTTCACTGTTTTAGCCCATCTTAGTGATGGAAAAAATTCTTGATTTCTGGTTACACATGCAGTGTGCGGATGCTGACTGTTCTTGCAGAAATTGAGTTTAGTCAGATCAATAGAAAACCATTTTTACTAATCTAGAAATATGAGATATAAAATTTGGAAGTTTCATTTTTTTAGTGATCGCATGTACTGCCTAAGAGTAGGGGGATGCTCTGTTCCAATAATTTATATGCTTTAGTCATGGATTCTAAAATATGTATGTTCTAGTCATTCACAACTTTCCTTATTATGTTTATTTGCCAACTTTTCACTTCAATTCAGAGTTTGACTTGTGTGATGCTCTTGGTTATTTGGTTACAATCAGATTGGAATATGAGCAGTAATTATTTATTTTGATTATGGAATCACAGATAAGTAGAGACTGTCAGGAGCTGGAGCCCTCTATTGGTGAGCAGTTGGCATCCTTACTTTATCTTGAACCAGATAGTGAACTGATGGTATGTCTTGTCTTTTATTTCATACTCTTGGCCTTTACAATAGAAACAGTTAGGTGGGTTTATGAGTGTAGGGGAAAGAAAAGATAACATAGGGTGTGTTTATTTGAAAGGAAAATGCTTTTCTGAAAGCAGTTTTCTAAAGTTTCTTATGCTTGGGACTAAAAGAAAGTTAGTCAATAGAAAGTAGATTTTGTTTAATAGAAAATGAGGATGTATTTTGGAGAAAGTGACTTTCCTTTTTAATTAAAAGAAATCACTTTTTCATATCACCATAAATCACAGTCTCACTCCCCCTCTCTCTATCTCTCTCCCATCTTTCTTTCTACCTTTCTCGTCTTTCTCTGTCTACCACTCTCTCCCGTGTCTCTTTCCTCTGTTTCTCTTTTTCCTTTCCCTCTTTCCCTCCCTCCCTCTCTTTCTCTCTCCCATCTTTCTTTCTTTCTCTCCTCTTTCCCTCTCACACCTTCTCTTTCCTTCCCCTTCCCCCTCTCTCCTCTCTCTTCCTTCCTCCCTCCCTCTCCCTCCATCCTTACAAATTTTGATATTCAATTATTCCATTGAAAATTGTGGTGAGAAAGTATTTGAATAATTAGGAGATTTGGTAAACTTGGTAAACATTTTGACCAAAATTAATTGAATGTGTAATAAAACATTACAAGAAGTATTGAAGATGAAAAAAAAAGAAGGATTTGAACATTCTTTTCTGGGTGTTGTTTTGAATACATATTTTTACTAGTAAAGATTTGTTGAGTCCTGTCAAGACAGCATTCAAATAAAAAAATGATTATTGAGTGGTTTAAGCTTAAAGAAGAAATTTGTATGTATATAAATATTTTTCAATGAAAGAAAATAGTTTTCGCAAGGGAAAGTATTTTCTCTTATGTTGTTCAAACAACAACAAAATCAATTCTTTTTCTTAAAATGTATTTTGTTTGTAAAAGTATTTTTCATAGAATTTCATTTTCCATGAAACAAATGCACCCATAAAAGAAAATGTAGATTCTTCTCCTTTTAAAGCAACTTAAATTAGTGGGTATTCATTAATTAAGGAAGAGAAGAAAAATCCAATTATCCTAGTAATTAAAGAAGAGAGAGAAAAAACCCAGTTATCCCATAATTGTTATGACTCTATAACTCTCTCTCTCTGTCTCATCTATCTCCTCTCACAAGAGTCCCAAGCACTATGTTAATGGGTGGTAAATCCAGACCAAGTAGAATAGATAATAAAAACAGAGAAGGTGCCTTGCTTTTTTTGGTAGAAAAGGAAACTTGTATAAATGAGGGAAAGAATACAAGAGGATAAGGAATCCTCAAAAGTTAATACAAAGAAGGCGCTTTTTAAAAGAGGATCACAATTTGATTAATAAAGATTGACTCAATTCACTGGAAGATACCCACCAACAACCATTAACTTATATCTGTGCTTTTCATCAACCCAGCTCTAAGGTGTTGAAGACATGAAACTCTAGATATATTAATGGGAGTCTTATTTTTATGAACAGCTAATTGGCTATCATGGACATTGGGAGATAATAGCTTAACAAATGCAGGTTGAGGATTGTCCAATCAAAACCAAGCTCTTTAGAGTTAACAATAGCAAATTTAGCCCAAGCATTACATATACTGTGCGATAAGGGTGTAGACAGATTTGTGTAAAAGAGAGAGAGAGAGAGAGAGAGAGAGAGTTGCTAAAAAGTCATTACAGTTATGGGATAATTGACTTTTATATTAACTATCTAATTACTAAGATAATTGGGTTTTTCTTCCCTTCCTTAGTTACTAGAAATGAAAAGATTTTACAATTGGTTATAAATAGTAAAGCCATATGTTTCTAAATCCTCGTCTTCTAAGTATGCCTTCGGATGTTTGATTTTTGGATTATTATTAGATTATTATAATTTTGGTTCCCCTAATATACAAATTGATCACATTTGGTTCCTTTTTAAATGCAATATTCTGTTTTGGTCCTTCTAATATATACATTGGACCAAATCTAGTCCATATCAATAACTTCATCAACTGGAAGATTGAAAATTTTGGTTGGCACAAAGTTCCAATAGGGCTCCGAGTTGGCACTTAGTAGAAGGAAAATTAATGGGTCACGTGATGTTGATGGTCAAATTGGGAATGCTTTTGCGTGCTGAGTGAGTCATGTGATTTATACATTTTCTAATTTAGTAAGGTGAGTCCCATCAATTTCTCTTCAAATGATTGTTAACTTGGAGTCCATTTGAACTTTGTGTGCCAACTAGAATTTTTAGCCTTTAATTTAATAGAAATTACCAATTTGGACCTGATTTGATCCAATTTATGTTTTAAAGGGATCAAAATTGATGATTGTATTTAAAGGGATCAAATGCAACAAATTTGTACATTAGGAGGACTAAAACTGTAAGGAAAGCCATTTCAACCATACATACATGGGTTTGGTGAGTCTAGTCCAACCAAAACACAACCCAATAGAAGGCCATATAGGATAAAGATGGAAAATTGAATAACGTAGGATAAAATTGTAAATAATAATATAATGTCTTGCTCACAAGTCTCATAATGAATATTATGAATGGTTTATCATACTCATTAACTCACGTTTTGTGGTACTGCATAATTAGCTTGTAGCAAGGCTGGGATCCTTAAGCAGTGGGAAGAGAGAGAAAGAATATGCTAAGCATGATTAAATCTAGAATCGCATTAACACCATTAATATAGCTGTCCAACCTTATTCAGTGATGTGGATGGAAGGGTAAGCAAAGAAAAACACAGCCAAATCTATGACGTTTTGAAGGGCAGAAGATGATAACATTTTTTTAAAGCTAGCTAATTTCTAGATGTTAGTCAACACTAGACAGACTATAAAAATCAGCTCTAAATCCTTCCTGAAATTCTTGGGGATCAAAATGCATAAGTTTCTTCTTTGTAATACTAGGGATAAGATCTATGTATATATTCTATATCTTTCTTACCCATCTTGGTTGATTGAAATATAGCTGTGTTGGTTGATCAAAAGAGTGGTATTATCCCACCAATGGTTTATAGTAGGGCTAGAAATAACTCAAGTTAGCTCACGGGTAGCTCACAACTTGATTCAAATTTTGATTCAACAAGCAAGTTTACAAGACAATATGAGCCGGGCCTGTGCTAATAGGAGCTCAATTCATTTATATCATGAGCTAGCTTGATATATTACAATATATGTATTATATATTTTAAAATAAAATATTTAATAAAATTTTATTATAAAATATAATATATTTTCATTACTAATATAATATTTCATTTTTCATAAGTATGGTTGTGGTCATAATATAACTTTATATTTTGAGATAAGTTATCGTTAATGTTACATTAAGTATTCTTATAATATGAAAAATAGTATTACAGTACTATCTTTCGTTATTCATATTTTATTTATTTTATGCTGATAAGTTGTTAAACATATTTGCTCTTATAAGTTTTTTAAGCTATTATATTGTGAACAAAATATTTCATTGTTAGAATAAATTTGAGCTTAAATGGCTAAGTCAAGCCACTTGCAAGCTTCATTTGAGTAGAGCTTGACCTAAATAAATTGGTTTAAATCAAGCTTGAGTAGACCCTGAGTTGGGACTAATTCAGTTCAGCCCGACTCATTACCGGTTTATAATTTCATGGTAAAGCGAAGAACAGTAAGCAATATGAGCACCATTCATTTAAAAGAATATGACAGAAGATTTCAGCCTTATACTCCTAACTGAAATGGAACAACTTTTTTGTGCGACCTTTCATCACTTGGCCACATACACTGAATCTACTTTGGCCATTAGATCTATTTGCAGTGCCTGGGACCCATTTAATGGAAACATCTGTCCATTGTTGCATTTAAGGATGTAATAAGTTTTGTGATCTTGTCCCTTTTTCCTTTAGGCCGGAATGAGGAGAAATTTTATCTGAAATAGAGATGCTGATGTACAAGAAAGGAGGATAAGACACCCACCTAAACCGACCTACAAAATGTAAAATGCAAAAATGTAAAA
This sequence comes from Saraca asoca, assembly GCA_026873985.1. Taxonomy (NCBI): domain Eukaryota; kingdom Viridiplantae; phylum Streptophyta; class Magnoliopsida; order Fabales; family Fabaceae; genus Saraca; species Saraca asoca. The sequence continues at coordinate 10,271 of JANHAO010009166.1, forward strand.
TGTAAAGATGGGTCTCATTTTAGGTTGTAATTGAAACATTGGAAAGGGGTGGAGATGCTGATTTCTCTTGGGCTATTCCTCACCTCTATCATCTCTCATTACATCACTCCATCCTTAATTTTAAATTGAACTGTACTGCATTTTCTCCAAATTTTGTATTGGGTGTTGCAGTTTGGATGAGTCATATTTGCTTTCATGATTTCAGGCTATCTCAGTTGCAGCAGAGTCTAAACGAGAGGAAGAGAAAGCAAAGGGAGTTGATCCAGATAATGCGGGAGAAAATCCAGATATTGTGCCTTTTGAAGACAATGAAGAGGAGGAAGAGGAAGAAAGTGATGAAGAGGAGGAAAGCTTTGGTCATGCCCTTGGACCAACAACCCAAGGCAGAGGTAGGGGTAGAGGTATGATGTGGCCTCTTCACATGCCTTCGGGACGTGGAGCCCGGCCAATGCCTGGAATGCCAGGCTTCCCCCCAGTAATGATGGGTGATGGATTATCTTATGGACCTGTTGCACCAGATGGGTTTGGTATGCCAGATCTTTTCGGCATGGGCCCCCGCAGTTTTGGTCCATACGGTCCTAGGTTCCCTGGTGATTTTGCTGGCCCTCCATCCGCAATGATGTTTCGTGGACGACCCTCACAACCTGGGATGTTTCCCAGTGGGGGGTTTGGGATGATGAATCCAGGACGGGCTCCCTTTATGGGAGGGATGGGGGTCGGTGGTAATAATCCACCCCGAGCTGGTAGGCCAGTTGGTATGCCTCCAATGTTTTCTTCACCTCCACCACCACCTTCTCAGAACAACCGTACTGTTAGGAGAGATCAAAGAACAAATGATCGGAATGATAGGTACAGTTCAGGACTAGAGCAATGCAAGGGTCAAGACAGTGGTGCACCTGAGGATGATGCTCAGTATCAGCAAGGAAACAATTCACAGAAGGATGATCAATATGCTGCTGCTGGGAACAACTTGAGGAATGATGAAAGTGACAGTGAGGATGAGGCCCCTCGGCGGTCAAGACACGGTGAGGGGAAAAAGAAAAGGCGAAGCTCAGAAGATATTGATACTGGCTTGAATCCCTAGAGTATGATTCAGCTGGCACTAGAATTTACTACTTGGTAATAAGGAGACCGCTTTTCAGTGCTTTCGTTTTATGATCTTATAATCATCAGATCTCCTTGCTTGAGTTCTTTTGTTTTCTTTGCGTATTCTTTAGTGCTGCTAAAGTAGTATTTAACAAAATATTCACTTTGTTATTTACATGAGGGTATTGGATAAATCAGATAGTTTAAAGAATAGTGGACTAATGATGAATCTATACTTGCTGTAAAGAAATCTTCGCATTATATTGCTCAATGAAAGGGTCAGGTGGTTTTCCCCATATAAATAATTAGTCAATTACTTGGGCTTTGTATCATAGAAAAAAAAAACATTCAACTACCCAACTTGGAATTTCTGAATGGTGGTGCTTTGCTATATTTCTAAAATTGGGGGCAGAATGATGATATATGCTTTTCTGCCCTCATCTGAGTGACATGCAAAATTCTGGAAGCAAAGGAAATGCAGATAGAGTAGCTCGAGTGAATTTGATGACTTTTACACACTACTCAATACCGTGCAAAACGAACTTAAAATGTTTCTCTATTAAGTAAAAGGCATCTGTGCAAGTAATGTTTTATGAGTAGTGTTGAAAGCACAATTATTCTTCTGAGTTGGTTCTCTAATTATTATTATTACTATGGCCCTTGCCTCTGGTTTTGAAAGAATAATTGTGTATTTGCCATTTTTCTTCTACAATCAAAGAGAGGTTAGGGACTGATTGTGTAGACAAAATTAATAAATTTTGTTCTTAAACTTGTATAGCGTTGATAAAATGATTTTTGAATTATAAAATTAGTTATAGTAATTTTTAAATAATATTTTATTTATATATAATTTTATTCTTTGTATATATAATTTATCATTTAATAATATAACGGAAAGATAAAATTGTATAAATGGATTATTATTCAGAGATTCTTATAATCATTTTTATAATTCAGATTTTATTTTCGTTAATACCTTACAATTTTATAGACAAAATTGTTAAATTTACCAATTCTGTATTTGCCATTTTTCCAACGCAGTTTAGTTTAAACTCTGGGACTGGGTTTGAATAAATATGGGCTGGCTTATTGAGCGCTGGGCTACACTTGCGGGCAATATAATTATACAAATTGGCTGGGTGCGGGTTAAACAAGTAACAGACATTTCATACGAACAAGCAGTTCAAAATCCACTTATACAAATTTTTTTACCCGTTTTAACGAGTTGACCCGATTGTGGCCGTTTGCGGTTTTTTTTTCCACCCATACTTGTAATTGGAAAATGCTTTTGAGACGTTATTTTTTTTCAAAATTAATTTACCATTATTTTATTTATCTATTCACACTCCTCACTTATCGTAATTTTTAAGTCAAATTATTTTTTAGTTTTAGTCTTACAACCAAAACCAAACACTTACACAAGAATTTGATAATCAAAATCTAAATTTTGTTGCATTCATAAAATAATTCAAGACAACACTGAAATGAGAAAATTTTGATTTGAAAATTCCAAATCAAATTATGAATATATAATTGCAAGTATAAGCAAATAAATTTCAAATAATTATGGAAGAAAAAGGTTTATCATCAATGCATACTTCATAAATTCAATTTTTACCATTTTAGAGAAAATATGAATTTCGAATATAGTTTGTATAAATCAAAGGAAAAAATTACAACATTAAAATTAAAAAACAGGAAGAAGAAAAACAGGTTATCAGTGCCCCAACATTAAATAACAAAGATTTCCCAAACACAAAAAGCAAAAAAAAAAAAAAAAAAAAAAAGATTTGAAATTGCCAAGTGTTGTATAGGTTTTAGTTCTAACTCTGCATAAGGAAATAAAAAAAAAAAACAAGACAGAAAAATTTAATTAGTTAAGAGTGTGAATAAATAATAAATTTAATTTATTAAAAAATAATTTAAATAAAGGTAGTCTAAAAAATTATTTTAAAAAATATGAATGTGAATAGATAAGTAGAAATTTCAATAACCCTATTCCAAACTTACAAGGTACTCCAAGCCACTTGCTTATGTAAGGGTATAATGGATCAAGTTAGATAGGTTTTAATCAATTTTGCAACCAATCTAAACAATTTTATTTGATTTGAGTTGGTTTAGTTTTGAAAAATATTTTCATTGTTGGGTTGACAATTTCCTTTTATTGTGACATATTATAAAACACCGTAATCTCAAACTCAAAATATATACCGCCGTAGGACCTGAGTACAAATGATACATAGAATCTTTGAAACACTAATACTTCATATAGCAGTCGTGTCCACATGTCGGAAATGTTTCCGACATCGACACCCGTCAACACCGGAGAGCAATTTCAAAAAATTCAGACTCGCATTCCCTATTTCGACATACGTATCAAGCTTGAATATTTCTTATTTATTTATTTATTTATTATTATTATTATTTACACTTAAATTATTTTATGTTATAAAATTTTTAAATTATTTTAAATGTTCATTTTGAATACTTATTTTTATATGAAAAAATAATAATTACAATATATATATTTACAAATAAGTATAATATTTTTTAATATTTATAAATATATCCCCTATATTTTTATTATTTACACATATCCCCACGTGTCGGTGTCCTATATTTTTTAAAAATACTGTGTTCCTATATCCGTGTCCGCGTTTCTCTGTGTCCGTATCCGCGTTTCAATGTCCGTGTTACATAGCATAGAACTATTGAAATGGATGAGGGTTCGATTACGAGTTCACAGTTTACAAAAGAAAAAAAAAAGCAAATTAAAACACATAAAATTAGCTTCCATTAAAATGCAAACTTGAATTGGTTCAATCCATTGGGTTCCCACGCTGCACGGATCAGATCTAGAGTTTGCGGACTGATCTTTTTTCCTTTGTTAACATGACAACTTTCTTAAACTTAGATATGTTGAAGCATGTATTTAGGGAATTACTATACCCTTTTTTTTTTTTTTTAATCTTATGCCTTTTTTATCTTCTTTGAAAAGTTAATAAAATATATAAAATGTGTCACTGTATTATACATCAAATATTTTAATACACTTTTCTAATTTTGTGGGATCGTCTTGGCATGTTTTTATTTTTTTTAAATATTTAAAGACTTTTTAGCATTGAAAATAGTATATGATTCTAGAATTTATGATTATTGTTTTAGATTTAATTTTTTTTTTTTAAAAAAAGTTTACAAACAGATCCGTTGAATTGGAATCGTAAACTTTAGGATTTGAATTGTCATTTACACAATTCGTAATTTTTACAAATCTGTTCAATTCAATCAAGTTATAAGAAGTTCGCACGAACCTATTTGCAGACAGATTGCATGGGTCTGTTCAATAACTCTCATGACACAAATTAGTTCTTATGCAAGTGTGGTATCTCCAATCCCCTGACAATATATATATATATATATATATATATAAGTACAACTGAATAATAAAACAAAGTTCAAATAATCACGCTGTTAGAACTATTATAACTCCTAAATCATGGTCTCAAATGTAATACTTCATAAACAGGATGCAAGGAGAGGTGATTGCAAGATGGTGGCGGCACAAAGAAAGGAAGGCAATGATGTTTAGAGAGCTCTGAATTTCTTTGCTTCTTTGGTTGTTTCTTTTTTGCGCAATTTAATGTTTTTATCCTCTGTCACCTTGATTTTCTTAATTCCATCCAAGAAAAAGTAAACGTTTTTAATTTGATTATTTAATATTTTAATTTAAAATAATTAGACACGATTAGTCAATCTATTAAATTAGTAATGAAAATATTAAAATAATCAAAAGAATTTGTTACCTTGATATTAAATTATGACATAAAAAATGCAAACTTAAAAATTAAATAAACTTGTTAATATAAAAAAAGAAAGATTGTATTGTTTTGATTCAATAAGAAGTTGAAAAAAAAATAAAAAAGTATAATTTTTTCTTGGCAATATAATACAGCTTAGGGGAGGTTCATCTTTATCAATTTTCTGTATTCATTTTGTAAAAAAAAAAGAAAAAAAAATCAATTCTTTATATGAAAAGCCGCTTGTAAATCTTATTAAAAGATAAAGAGAGCTTGATCAATAAAGTGAAAATCTAATTCTTATTCCCATGTCTAATGTTAATTCTATGGGATAGCACAATATATATTGCTGAAAAATAAAAAGGATAGGGATAGAGAGATTTAAACTCAAAATTTATAGTGACTCTCTCTTAAAAAAATAATTTTCAAGTATATACTCACTTCCAAGCTCTCAACTAAACTTGAATCTACTAAAATATTAGTTCTTCCAAGTTTAAACTGGCATCATTAGAAACCTTTTACAATGATTGCTCAACCATAATCAAAATTCTCTTTGAGAAGCTCAACCACTTACTCAAAAAGAAAAAACAAAGAGCTTAACCATGTTAGCCTTGCTAAGGAGATTGTTAGCTATTATATTTTCTTTAGTTTTGATGTTGAAAAATAATTTTGATCAATATCATAATTTGATCATATATTTAGTGTTTGTTATTTGATTGCAGGATCAAAGTCAACCTAATGTTATTCAAGAGATCCACCTTTAGATAGCAATTTTATTGGGTTAATTAGGATCTTTTGTGTAAGTGTGATCTAATTCATATTTGATCCAAATAAGTTTCTTAAATCAATTAAGTTGAGGTAGAAATAAATCACCTGAAATGAGTTAAAACAAAAAGTTTTCTAACAAAGTTTTCAAATATTCTTTCACAAGTGGAATTTTTATAAAAACTATTTTTCACTATGTGAATCAATTCATGAATTGATTCAAACTGAAAATCTTGTGAAATGAACATAAATCGATTCATGATAAATTATTTTGGTTTTACCGAAGGTTAGAAAATTTTGTTAATCGATTAGATAATTGATTTATACCTTTTCACATGATACTGTGAATTGAATATTTATAAAATTTATAAAAACTATTTTTCACTCTGTGAATCGATTTACAAATTGATTCAAATTGAAAATCTTGTGAAATGAATATTGTTAACACCAAAATCCGGTTAATTGGTTTGAGTTCAATGTTACCCCTGACTGCAAGCCAAATGTGATAGAAAACAGTGACAGAAGATAGTAAAAGAGAAGAAGAAATAGCAATACCAGGAGTTTATCGTGATTCGATTAAAGTTAATTTGGCCCCTACGTCCACATTGATCTTCGATTATGCACTAAGGAGATTGTTTTTTTTACAGAGTATGAATACAACAGTTGAGATTTTTCACAATGAACAATGTTCACTCTCAATATTAACAGGGTTTCTGCATGTGTAAGCTTCCTCTCGTCTATATGGTGACCTCCGTTCTCTATTTATAGAAAAGGGGAGGGTTACAAGTGTAATTTCATAAGCAACAAAATGATTATCTCTGCTGTTCCAGGCATTTAATGCTTAGCGTCGGGTAATTAATCTTAGGCAAATCATTGTCGGACTTCCAGGGAGCTGATGTGTAAGTTTGGAGGCTGAGCTGTCAGCTGGAGACGTGTGCCTTGGATTGCTGACTGGGCTCCGTACAAGTATCCGTTGCTGATGGGCAAGCTGGAAGTTGAGCGAGCTGACGGTTCTGATCGGTCTCGTCATCCATGCCTAGTTGTTCTCCTGAGGGTAGTAGACTTCTCACTGAGGGGTTGAAAGCCTTCTCAGCGAGCTGTGTTCTTCTGCTCGTGACTAACTATGCCTCTTATTGGACCTTGGCTTGCCCAAAATATGCTTCTGAAAAATGCCTATAACAAACATAAATTGATTCATGAAGAATTGTTTTGGTTTTACCAAAGCGTAGAAAATTTTGTTAATCGATTTATACCTTTTCACATGATACTGTGAATCAATTTACACATTGATTAAGTCATGAAATTTTTTATGATATTCATAGACGAATCGATTCATGAATCGATTTATAAGTTGGTAATCTCTCTGAATTGATTCATAGTCAAAAAGTTAGTTATTTTTTAAATGTTAGTTACCACACTATAAATACTATCTAAACTCATTTCAAACATAACTTTCATAATTTTTCTACAACTTCAAGTGCAAAAAAAGAGGGAAAACAGAGCTATAAGCTAATCTATTTCTACATCATCTAATTTCATCAAATTAAATGAGTCTTGGATCAAATTGACGGAGAACACACTAGATAATTAAGATCCACATCTCAATTTGAGTAATTGTATTTTCTATCTTGAAACTTTGTTTTTGTTTTTAGACTTCTAGGTTTAGAAATTTGAGATATAAAAGAATAGGTTAATCTTCTCTTTGCATCTTCTTTATTTGTGAGGTTGATCATAGTTGTTTGAACATATAATGAATTTTTGCATCTAAACTAATTTGCAAAAGCCCAATTAAATCTTATGTTTAGAAATAAGAAAAGACCTTCCGATTGAGGATTTGATCGGAGTGGATGTACACTTCAATTGCAGTTTCAATTGAAGTGGAGCCACTTTAAAAATTCTATGCCTTCTTTACTTTATTGCATTAATTTTTTCTTGCACATATTATATTTGATAAACTATCTTGCAATTTGAATTTCTATCACAATAGCGATAAGAACTAATTCTAGCTTTCAATACAAGCAATGACATTCTTTAAACAAACATGGATAATTTCCCTTTGAAAAATTCAAAAGAAGATTTCAAGACTTCCACTGAAATTCAAATAGAATCCAAACCAAAAAGGGACCAACAAATCACTCTTTTAACCCTAGGTAAGGATACCTCTAAGAAACCTAATAGTGTTTGAAAGATATGACAGAAAATTTAAAGAACTTTGTAGTTCAGATTTACAAATTGAAGCTTAATAGATACGAAATCAATCAAATCTAGCTCATATCAAGGAATTTAGATAAAGATTTGACACATATAATAAAAAAAAGTGTTTGCCTCTTAAAAATTTGGGTTTTTCTACTAAGAAAATGTGTGAAATAGGTATTTATAGCAAATGAAAACACATGATGAAAAACTAGCCATTATGTGCAAAATTTGAATGTGATCATGATCACAAACTCAAAATTTGAATTTTGAGTAGAATCGCAATCAGAATCGTGAGATTCAATTTTAAATACCTTGATTTGAATTGTTGAATATAGTGCAAAATTCGAGTCTGCTTGCCAAAGATTGCATATCTTTGGTAAGTGCAAAATTTCATGAGATCATGTAATATCTTGAAATTTACAAACTTTATTTAGAACTAAAATAGTGTCAGGGCTCGTGCCTCCACAGATATTGTCCGCTTTGGCGCTTGGTGTGGATTCGCAGCCCTTTC
>JANHAO010009167.1:0-18633 GCA_026873985.1 Saraca asoca
TAAACTTTTTATCCCAGTTGACTTTGTGATTTTAGAGATGGAAGAGGATGCTTAGATCCCCATCATTCTTGGAAGGCCTTTTCTTTCCACTACTGGTGCCATTATAGATGTAAAGAATGGTAAGCTTTCCTTGAATGTAGAGGATGAAAAAATTGAATTTAATCAAACCCTTACTATGAAATGCCCTTCTCTTGAAGACTCATGCTGCAAAACAAATTTAATTAAGCAAATTAAGAGAGAAGATATAAAGAGTCACTATTCTACTGATCCACTTGAGCTCTGTCTTGTGAAAAGCTCTTCTGCTTGTGATGAGAATGTTAAAGCTGCTATACATGCTAAGTCGCTTGATGAAAGCCCTATTTTTCCTATCAAAGCAAGAGTTGAGAAATTGGGAGTGGACCCAAAGCAAACCACTATGGAGGAAGATAAAATTCCAAAGGCAGAACTAAAACCTCCCTCTCCCAACTTGAGGTTGTACAAGAAAAGAACGAAGAGCTGGCATGATAAGCATATTCTGAGGCAAGACTTCCAAGAAGGAGACTGGGTTATGCTTTTCAATTCACGATTAAAACTCTTCCCAAGCAAACCCTATTCTCGTTGGTCCGGCCCTTTTCAAGTCCCTCAAGTCCTCCCATATGGAGCCATTAAAATCTGGAGCAAATCAACTAGACCTTTCAAAGTTAATGGCCAGCGTCTCAAGCATTACTTGGTAAGAGAACTAACTAAAGAGAGAGCCACCTACACTCTCTTAGAGCTCCCTTCAACTAAATAATTCTACCAAAGGAGTCAAGCTCATGACTTAAAATGAGCACTTCTTAGGAGGCAACCCATGTTTAGTTTCACAGCATTTATTTTTATTTATTTGTCTTTCCTTTCTTCAGTTTTTAGCCTATCTTTGCTTTGCAATTTTTAGTTCTTAGTTTTGAATACTCTGAAATTTATTGGTGGTGATTTCTAATGCAGATTTGAGCAAGAAAGAAAAGGGTGGCAGCCCTAAACACAACTAAGCTGTGTCCCAAGACACACCTGTGTTCCAAGCAACTTGCATAAAAAAAAACTTGAAGACCATAAGTTGGTAAGCTTCTCTCCCTTCCTCTATGATCTTACATTTATTAACTACATTGGGGACAATGTAGAATTTAAGCATAGGGGGTAGATACTTGCTAGCTTTAGGTTTATTTTATATTTTGCTTTGTAATCTTTTCATTCTATGTCATGTTTCATTTTTTTTAAATCACAAAGTTAATAACTCTCCTAATAAGCTGATGTGGTAGTAATTAGTTTTAAACCTATGAAAACTTGATTTGAGATAGATTTTGAATGAGTATTTTTAGTTTAATCTTTCTTTCCTAGAATTGAACCTTAGGCTTCTTTAAAAATACCTTATTTGTTGCACTGTAATTTGCATACACTTTATGAATCTCGACATTATGAAAGTGTGAAGTTAGGGAGAGGTGAAGAATGAGGGTGTTAAAAAAATCAGAAAAAAAAAAAGAGAGAAAAGAAAAAAAAAAGAGAACACCTAAAAAGGTCTTCATTCTGAGTACCTAATTTTAAATTTTCAAAAAGGCCTTTGGTATGAGTACTTAGATGCCTACACCTTAGTGAGATATAGCATAAAATACACTCACTGAAAAAAAAAATGAAAAAATGAAAAAAAAAAAAGAAAAGAGCAAAAAAAATCTTGAATAAACAAGGGCAAGGCAATCTAGGGAGATCTGAAAGATGAGAATCTTACTTGAGTGCCTTGAGGGTCATTTTGGTGCATGGCAGTTATAGTAACAATAGGGTGAGGAGTATAATACAGAAATTAAAGTTTGATATTAGGCAAGTGAAGACTAACCCTTGAATGCTTGTTTATGTTTCTATTGATGTCTTGATGATTAGGAATAAAATTAGTTGTGCCACATCTGCTTATTTGAATTGAGAGTGTAAAATCTCCCCCTTCCTAGTGTGTTCATATAATAACTTGCTTAAGGGTAAGCAAAGGTTCAAGCATGGGGGAGTTGATAAACGAGCAAAATGCATATTATTATGTTGATTAATACCTCCTGATTCGTTATTAATTTGTGATTTTTCTGCTCTTTTTGTCATAATTTAGTGTTTTTGTTCTTTGGTACTACTATGATTTGTATTTCTCTTTGTAGGTTAGCAAAAAGGCTTGGAAAGGAGGATGAAAGCAAAAGTTTGAAGCATATTTGGATCAAGGAGAAGCCAAAAGAATAGCCCTAACAAAGAACCAAAATTTCAGCCTAAAGCAATCATAAACATGGCATGGTCGTGTCCTGAAACACGACTATGTTTGGTGCTGTCTTCCCCATCACAAAACCAGATTTTAGCCATTTTTCAGCACCAAACATGGCCTGGGTGTATCCCAGGACACAGCTGTGTTTGGTGTTGCCTTTACAACTCAGCTTTCTCAATTTCCAGCCCAAAACACACCCTGGCTATGTCCTGTGACACAGCCGTGTTTCTGATCTACTGCCTTGATATTTAAGCTATATTTCTATGCAGTCACTAGAGTCATTTGCTAGATTTAAGATAGATTACATAGTTTTTATATTCTTAAGCATTTTGCTAAGTAGAGTTTGAGATTTCCTTTTAGATTAAAGTTCTTGCAAGGATTCTAATTTATTTTCATCTTGGTTTTCTCTTTCAACTTCATCTTTACTTCTTCTACCTTGTTTTAAACATTATGCGACTCTTTACATTAATGAATTTGATTTTTACTTCCATCATGTCTAAGTAGATTTTATTCTAGGATTGGGAATAGCCTAATTATGGTTCTTTACTATTATTGATTGATTTTCTATTGTGATTACCTGGTATAAATTGATTCAACTATTATGCCTACTATATTCTTGATAAAGTATTTGGCCAATATTTTATCTAATCTTAGGAAGATAGTTCAAGTACCGAAAGGAGAAGATTGTCACCGGAAACCTAATAGTTAAATAAAGAGATTTTAATCACGAAAGTAGATTAAGTTACTTTAGGATTTGAATTAGTTAGCATTGATCTTAAAGGACTTAAATTAATCTAAACCACAAAAGTAGGCAATTAGGTTGATTTAAGTACTATTATTATACCTTGAAAGAGGCTAGTAATTAACTTAGCTAAACCATCCTCAATTATCCAAGTAATTATAATAGGAAAGATTTCAATTTGTTAAGGACATAAGTGTGGTAAAACCCCAATCCTAGGCTTTTATAATTGAACTTTATTTATTAATTATTTGTTGCTCTTTCATTAAATCTCTTTAATATCTTTGATACTCTTAGTTGATTTAGGCAACTTACATTGCAAACTCTAGTAATTGATAGCGAGATCCTATGGGATTCGACCCATATTTGTCGGTATCTACTATAACTACATCGTGTACTTATGAAAACACACATCAACAAATCGTCAAGCAAGCAGAAGGCTAGGCAGGAGTGTTTTTTATCAGCCCAAAGGGACAAAAAATCCTTTGTGCACTAAGATTTGGCTTTCAAGCCATAAATAATGAAATAGAATATGAAGCATTATTGGCAGGGCTCCGTTTGGCAAAAGAGATGCGAGCTAAAAATCTAAGGATATTCAATGATTCCTAGCTCATTGTTTACCACATACGGGGTGAATATCAAATGAAGGGGTCAAAAATGGCCATCAACCTTTAGAAGGTTTAGGAGTTGCTTAACTCTTTCCAACATTATGAGGTCAATTAGATTCTACGAGCTTAGAACATACATGCAAATGCATTAACCCATTTGGCCACAACTAAGGATATAGATTTCTTAGGGGCAATCCCAGTGGAGTTTCTTCCATCACCAAGCATGGAATGGAAAGATGTTGTGATGGCAATTGTCGTGGCATAGGACTCATGGATGGGTCCGATTGTAGATTACCTACAAGATGGCAAGTTACTAGAAGATAAGTTAGAAGCACGTCATTTGCGAGTTTGAGCAACAAGAAATTGTATTAGTAACGACATGTTATATAAAAAGGAATTCTCAACTCCACTCTTAAGGTGCATAAATGGCTATGACTGTAACACCGTATTGAAGGAAATTCACATCGGCCATTGCAAAAATCATGCTAGGGGCCATCTCTAGCTCAAAAAGCACTTCAGCAAGGATTCTATTGGCTACATTAAGGCAGGACACCATTGACCTCATGAAAAAGTATGACAAGTGCCAAAAGTTCACCAAGGTCCCATGAGCTCCACTAGCCTACCTGCAATAGATGGTCAGTCCATGGCTCTTCATGATCTGGGGCATGAACTTGATTAGACCACTCCCAGCAAGTCATGGGAAGTGCAAGCATGCAGTAGTTGCTATTGATTATTTCACCAAGTGAGTAAAGGCAAAGGAACTAGTGGAAATCTCTTCAACGAGGATTGAAATGTTCATATAGACCAATATTATATGCAGGTTTGGAGTCCCTTAGCAAATCGTGACTGACAACAAGACCCAGTTTAATAGCTAGCAGTTCATCAAGTTCTATAATGATCTCGAAATTGTGAAGAGCTTCTTAGCTATAGACCATTCTTAGGCCAATCGACAAGTTGAGGCTATCAATAAGATCATCAAATAGATTTTGAAGATGAGGTTAGAGGCCAAAAAGGGAGCATAGGTGGATGAGCTACAGAAAATGCTTTGGACTTATAGAATCACAGCTCACAACACCACAAGAGAAACTCCCTTTTTAATGGTGTCTGGATTCGAGGCCATGATCCCAACAGAATTTGAAGTGACTTCATAATGACGAGCTATATTTAGTCCAGAGGATAATGATCAATTACTCATTACACACCTCGACCTCATAAAAGAGACAAAAGAAATAGCTTGCCTCAGGGTCGTAACCCATCAGCAACAGGTTGCATGATACTACAATCGGAAAGTCCGAGCTCGAAATTACAAAATTGGTGATCTCCTACTATGCCTTATTCTTCCTGGAGCTCGCAAGGCCAGTGACAGGACACTAGGTCCAAACTGGGAGGGCCCATACATAATCAAAGAAAACTTAGGAAACAAAGCTTATCACCTGATGAATATGAACAGGGCTAAAGTTCCTCAAGCTTGGAATGCTGAGCATCTATGCCCGTATTTTCAACAGAGATTTTAGCTTGCCCTTCTAATCCTGTAATGTTATTCAAAAATTAATAAAAGCACTCAAGTTTTTCCTTAAATTTTTATGTCTGTGTTTATTAATTTCTGAATAAAATCTCAACAAGTATTATACAGGAAGTGAGCTAAAAGAAAGTCATGGAATGCTAGCTGAGGCACAACTTATTGGGCATTCATTACTAGTTGAGGCGTGGCCTACTGGTTATTCAACTAGACAAAAACAAGCATGTAAGCTGAGGCGCATTCATGCAACCTACTTGGGCACTCGACTTGTGCAAGCTGAGGTGCATTCATGCGACCTATCTGGGCACTTAACTCTTGCTAACTGAGGTACATTCATGTGACCTACCTGCGTACTCGACTAGTGCAAGCTGAGGTGCATTCATACGACCTACTAGGCACTTGACTCATGTTAGCTAAGGCACATTCATATGACTTACCTAGGCACCCGACTCATGAAAGCTGAGGCGCATTCATGTGACCTACCTGGGCACTTGACTCATGCAAGCTGAGGCACATTCATATGACCTACCTGGGCAATTGACTTGTACTAGCTGAGGCATATTCATGCGACCTACCTGGGCACTCAACTCGTGCTAGCTAAGGCAAATTCATGTGACCTACCTAGGCAGCACAATTGCTAGCTGAGATATATTATGTGACCAACTGGGCATCAAGATTGCTAGCTGAGGCACATTCATGTTAACCTAAGTGTTATCGTTTGCAACCTATTGGGCAGTCATCTCGACAAATATCCATTCATTCATGGTTTGCTAATGGAGGTTTTATTTACAACCTACTGAGAATTCAACTATAGAAACTGAGAAGAATAAAGTTGGAACATTATAAAGATTATTAAAGAAAAACCTCCATTAATGAGGTAAAATTACAAATAAAAGTTCATAGTTACATTGAAAATTAAATGGCTATAGTCATAGCCTAAGGAGTCTAGTCTTTAGAAGCTGCACTCTAGTGGGCTGGAGGGTCTATATATATAGGGCGAGCAGGTTGTCCATCATTTGATTTTTAATTGTCTCCACAACTAGTGAGTTGTTCTTTCTTTGAATCACGCCTTCAATAGGAGAAACTCTAATTACGGACCTCACACCCTTATTGGAAGAAATAGCCTTTGCGGCTTCCTCAAAGCCTTTTATGGCCTTAAGAACATCCCCACCAAAAAAGAAGAAGTCTATCTTCAGGTCCTGCTCCCACAAAGTGTACAAGAAAGAGGCAACAGTTTCAAATACTGCATTTTCTTCTGCTTTCACAACTAGCACAGTAGTCTTTGCGTTAACCCAAGCGACCTCTTCTTTTTCTAGAGTAACTTCATCCCTAGTTGCCTCATACTTTTTCTTAGCAGCCTCAACTTGCTACACTGCCGTATCCAGTTCGTCCTTTACTCTTATCAGCTCATTACTACTTTATTGAAGTTTGATGTAAAGCTTGATGTGACAGCCTCGCAATTTGTCACCTCATGAGATAAAGCTTTGTTAGCTTCTTTTTTGGTTGCCTCGGTGTTTCTCATTCTATCATTCACCTCCAATAGCTTAGCAATCAGAGCGGCCAGGTTGCCCTCAAGTTTTTCCTTCCCCTCCTCTCAAGCTAGTGTTGGAAATGTTCCACGCCCCAGCATCCCACATCGGCTAAGTCGGGATCCGGGGAAAGCCATATAAGGGGAGGTTCGCCTCTTCTTAACCGAGGCACCTTTTGGGCTAGTGTAGCCCAAAGGGACAAATCCGTGCGATCGTGGGGCTTTGGCCCCCTGGGACTTCGGTCCTCGATCTCACACGACCAGAGCGGACAATACTTCGGTGTGGAAACCTTCATTGGTATTAGAGCCGGGACTGGCCTCTGGTCTGATGGGTCGGGGGGGATGTTGGAAATGTTCCACATCTCAGTATCCCACATCGGCTAAGTCAGGATCCGGGGAAGGCCATATAAGGGGAGGTTCGCCTCTTCTTAACCGAGGCACCTTTTGGGCTAGTGTAGCCCAAAGGGACAAATCCGTGCGGTCGTGGAGCTTCGGCCCCCAGGGACTTCGGTCCTCGGTCTCACATGACCAGAGCGGACAATACTTCGGTGTGGAAACCTTCAGCTAGAAGTTCATCTCTTAGCTTTATTGCTCCTAACATGCTCTGGAAAATCAAATGGTCAAGTCAGATTACAAAGAGGCAAAAGAACTAAAGTAAAAGGACTTTACTTACCCATAGGCCATGATGAGCCATATAGCTCATCAATCCCTCACCCAAGAACTCCTTTGACTCCAATACTCTGGTGTGGGGCCCCAGGATCAGCTTCACATTCTCCTGGAGGAAGTTATAGTACTCCCATGTCTTTGGGCCAAGATCGACAAGTCATTCCTTGATCTCGGCCTCAGGTGCCATCTATTTTGCAGTGGCAACAACTCCCTTCCCCTTGTCCATTTTTTACTTATTAGCAGGGGGCTTGGATAGGGATGCAACCTCAACCGTCTCAACCACCATAAGATGTGAGGTAGGAGCCAGCACCTACAAGGATGCTTCTACCAAGGCCAGAGAAGATGGACTTGCAATAGCAAGGGCACCAGCAATATCAAGAGTCAGTGAGTTCGTAGCAATAACACGGTCAGTAGATCGAACAAAAGGAAGGGTTGGTGGCTTTCAAAGGATAAGCCTCACCATATTTTCGTAATCCAGAAAGTTTGCTAGACCAACCTCCCTAATTTCACTAGGTCTAATCTATCTGGTGAGCTTGATGTTTAAAGCTGGAGCAAGCTTGTATGAATGCAAAAGATCCTCACAAATTTGAGGTTGTTTTTGAGATCATCCACAACGGCAAACTAGCCTAACACTTCAACCTTCTCAGCCCTAAGCATTGGTTTTTCCTTGCCAACCCCGTCTACATAATGAAACAGAATGTTGAATTGAGAATGAAATAAGAAAAAGAATTCATAAAAGCTCACACATCTTCAACACACTCACCAGGGGTAAGGACAAAATTAAAATTGCGAAAATGGTGCAAAGATAGGCAAAAAAACATAAAACCAATGGGTTTTATAGTTCCCTACATTAGACTTGCCCTTTGCATCACCTTGCGGTAAAATTCTCTTATACTTGGTCTGTCGAGCTGAAAGATAGTAAAGCCCATCCTACTGACCTGTGCCCTTATTGCTATAAAGATAGCAAAGGACCCTTGCAAAAGGTGGTAGGAAATTATTCCTAAGGTAAAGGAAGGCAAGGGAAGTGAGCTAAGAATAAAAGTTTAGTGTAAGATAGAACAGGCAAAGCTTTAATTTATTTAACAATTCAATAATATAAGGATAGACTGGGAACCTAAGCCCAGCAGCGAGGTGATGAGTACTAATGGCAACAAATCCAAGAAGAGGATAAGCTACATGATCATCAAGTAAGGGTGCCATAATGTGGCAACCCTTGGGGAAATGGTATGTCTCTGCTATGCTTCTGAGCTCATCAAGCTTGATAGTCAAGGAATGGTGATTAAACATCGTACGACCTGGAGACCTTAGACCCCTAGTGACCTGCTGACCCTCACTGGGGTCAAGTCGAGTAGCAAACTTTTCAACAACCTTACCACTCTCAGATGCCACTTCATCTATGGCATGCACTAACTCCTCACACTGGGCTAGAGAATCAGACTTATCAGCACTCCTTATTTGGTGATCGCAACACTTATGAGTTGTAGGCATCTTCATAAGAAAAAGGAATGGTCAGGTCACTACAAGTAAACCATGCCAAAAAGCTAAGACTAACAAGGAGTTTCCTATGTAGCAGGTCAAAAGCACCCCGGATCACCACACCTAAGACCCAAACCATTGAAAAATATAAGGGGCTCAATCAGTGAGCCCACTAAGTCACTAAACGCTAGGAAATGGAAGGCTAAATCTAACAACCTATGATCCTAAAACCAACAGGTAAAATTTCTAGCAACAAACAAGCACCCATCATTGAACCAAATAACAAAATACCAGAAACCTACAAACCAAGACATTCATAAAAAATCATAAGCTTAAAGTTTAAGAAAACTTAATGTACCAAAAGAATAAGATGAGTTTTGAAAAAAGAACGATTAGTAAGATCGATCTCTAGTAATCCGAACCCAAAATACTTGATCGCAAGCTTAATGAAGCAGGAAGACAAAAAATGTTGGTTACTATTTGAGAACTTGAGAAATAAGTAAGAGGCAGAGCGTCAGTTTTCAAAAGTAACCAGTAAGAGAGAAAAAGGGTTTTCTCACCTTATATAGCTCGAATGGCCTCATCATTAGATCTAAAGACTGATTAACTACCTTTGATCCAATGGTCCAACAAATAACAAGGCTTAGTCATCACCAAATTGATGGCTATAGGAAAATGTGCACATTAAATGCGATAATGATGGTACGGGCAAATAAAATGAAGGAACAAAAGTCTAAACAATAGCATAGAAGGTCACAATTGCTAGCTTTTACTAGCGAACTATAGCTCCCGGTCCACAGATCGCACTAAGAGTTAGGGGTTAATGTTGTGAGTATTTATGGAATCATGCAAATAGGCTAGTAAAAGCTCAATGGACAAGCCCAACTCAACCAGGATTGAGGTTGTAGGAGTAAGGTATCAAGTAGCCAAATACGAACTTAGGTCACTAGCCAACAAAGGTCAAAGCAGTAACCTTAGGTTACTGAGGACGAGGTCTAGCATGTAACTTAAAGTATACTCTCCTAGCCATCAATTCAGAGAAGATTGTTCAATTGCCTATTTAATAGGAATCCGTTATTAACCGTTGTAACCAATTTATGATTCAATTCCATTATAAAATACATTGTAACACCTCAACTATTATAAAAAGGGGGTTGAAATCATTGAAAAAAAAGAGAGATGAGAAAATTACAAGCAAAATACTAAAAACTCAGTAAAATAGTAAAAAATAATATAATCATTGATGTAGGCCTTGCATCTAGCTGAACCACGTTAAAAAGCTCTTGATGTCCCCTATTCTTTCTCTCTTTCCCTCTCTTCCTTGCAAATTTTCCTTCACAACTTGTAGTTTTGGGTGCCAAACTTAGGTTGACCAATTTCAGACGTCAACAGCTATGAATTTGTAGCATTGCAAAGTCCACCAATGCCTTTGCTTATATTGTTTCAATTTTGATGTGGTCTTCCCTCATTAAGGTGGAACAATTTACCTAATAGAGAATGAGAAAGTAGTCAACTCTTTGTCACGACCCGCCCAGAGGGTCAGTGACTGGCATAGAAGGTTACCCGTAGGAACCCTCCTACAAGCCTAATTGTACATATTGACCCATAGTTATACTTCTATTCCTATCGAAAATTCGCTAGAATTTTCCTTATAATCTGGACACCCAGGCCCAAGGCCATAATACACAATATGGGCCACATGCCCATCGAAACCTGTATAACAAATAAACAAATATACAGTGGCCCAAACTAAACATCAACAACTTACTGGCATCCAAAACTCAATTACCATCGTAATACAATATTTTTTATATACATTCTTATATAACATCTGAGTTACAATATAATTTATATGAAGCATCTATATACAATTAATATTTCTAATTAGTAGCCAAATCACAATAGTAGTTTATGCCAGCAATCACAGATAAATTGTATGGGCCCTATGCCCAGCAACACATAAGCAGTAGTACATAAACACATGATGGCCTGACTAAATATTTGTCCTACTGAGCATCATAAATACAATTTAATGCAGTACATGCTTATTATTATTATTCACTATTTATGCTTTTACTATCTTATTTCTTTGTAATTCAAAATATATTTCTTTTTCTTTAAGGACTGTTGATTTGATCCAGATAATTTCCATCGGTAACCAGGATACCACAACCAGCATCCAGAATTTAATTAGCATACCGCAATCAAACAAATACAACAAACAGCATTCTATCATTCTTTCAGCAATCGGGATTCACATATACTAGCACCACAGATCATCAATTCACAATCATACCACAAAATTTCTAAAAATTCAAGTATTTCAATTTCAATAATTATTTAAAGGTATCTCAGAAGTATTTTTACAACAAAGTCTTTCATTTTCATCAATTATTCATTTTCCATCATTTACACAAATTTCCTGATAACTATCAATCCAAGTACTACAGAATAAAACTAATGATCTAGAATTATTCATCGAGTCTCAAAGGGTCTACCCTTAGCTCGCCACCAGCAACCCAGAAAAACCAAGCTGGCCAAACCAACCATGCAACAGGGGAGTCGTGAGTTCCAAGCTTCCTAAAGTCACTCAGCCCAAGAAAGAGTCCGGAAAGAAAGAAGAAGAGGGCGGAAGAGGCAGTCTCGTCAGAACCGCCATGTCCAGCCAAGGAAAAGCTGTTGGACCAAAGGCTATTTCTGTCGAGAAAGAAGAGGAGAGCTTACGGAAGGTGGCTAGACTCCTTCCGACCAAAAGCCAGCCCAAGCACCATTGGAATGCTTGCCGGCGTCACTCAATCTCCGGAAGTTTCCCCGAAGAAGCTGAAGCCAAATGGGAGAGGAGAAGAAGAAAAAGGAACCGGGGAAGGGGCTGGAAAATTCTAGAAAAATCAGCAAAAATATCAACTTAGGAAATTGGCTACCGACTGGACCGATTTCCCAAAATTTTCAGTTTGGCCCCAGAATTTTGTGTTATTTCAAAATTTGCCCCACCAAAAACAAAATTTTTCAATTTAGTCCCTATCAATTTTTCATTTTAGTCCTTTTAAAATTTTAAATTTTTCTTTTTATTTTTCTAAATTTTTCAAGTGTTACAATTTATGGTGATTTGGGTTTAACCTTCCTTTTAATAGATAGCATTTAAGTAATGATGCTCTTAAGTGAAGCCTTGCTATCCTGTAGCAATTTATTGGGAGATTCCTTCAATGTGTGTAGATTTACAAGTTGAGCATGATCTAATCTCTGAATTTGAAAATCCCAATTCTGACGAAGATTTGTCAAGGCTACCAAGAATGACAACATAAGAGAAACTACCATAACCGAAAAGAAATTTGATCTTTCTCCTTTGGAAAAATATTTTATCCAATTCTTAGAATAATTTTTGAATACCACATCACCTTTAACCACCAAGGTGATTGCTGGTTGAGTAGTTGTGTATCCTACAATCATTTCCATCAGGCAGTGATGTATCTTAGAACTTCTCTAAGAAAAACATCCCAACAATGACAACCTAAGAAGAAAACTATTCTACCCTGAAGTTATAGTTCCCTAAATTCTAAATTCAAGCATATTTTAAATTATTGACTTTGCGATGCTGCTGGGTATCGTTTATAGTTTGATTTCTCACTAAATATATTGATTTGAGTTACACACAAGATGTTTGCTAACATGCTTGATATAATCATGGTACTAATTGCATGTAGTCATCTATGCATACTAAATGTTTGACAAAATGTCTATGTGGCTGCAACATTAAAAAACATGTAATTGCAATACTCATTTATAATAAACATTCTATATGTAGTACCATAAAAGGTAAAACTAGCACATCCTATTACCTACTAAAGATACTTGCTAGTTACTTCCATGCAAGGAGCACAACAAGGGAAGAACTGTCACATAAGCTTCCTTTCATTATTCCAGTTAGGTCTGTAAGACTACAATTATTTAGGTAATATTGTCCCTATCTTTAATCTTGCAAAAATAAACAATCAAACATATGAATCAATCTTCTAGAGGGCTCAACGAGCTAATGAGAGAAAACAAATACTACATCCCTGGGAAGCTATTATCAACCCTATGGAAGATTTGAACCAAGAAAGATGATTATGCAATTTGAAACCTCCCTTTCCATCAAACCTAGCCTTGCTAAAGTTGAAAACCTAGGGATAATCCCAAAGCATTTCACAAAAAACCTTATTCATATTATTGATAAAAACATGTATAAGTGGCCAGATACACCATAGTACAAAGATAAGTCCAGATGAAAAAATAAAGTTGAATTCCTTCATAATACACTAGTATTAGATAAATTATAAACTAGACAAATAAGTTACTACACGTGACTAGACTATATTATGATACCATAAGCATGTTATCTACCATATTTTGTGGGATGCAAACCATTTTGTGCCACTTGCCCAATGGTGAGTTCATTTCTAAATTAATGGAATTAACATATATAGAGGCCAAATGTGAAAAGTTATTCTCAACAAAATGTGAAAAAATCTAGTGAGATTTTAGTCTTATGTTGACAACAAGGCATTTATCATAGGTCTACACCGACTAGGTGGCTACAAGATTGTCCCATGTGGGTATATGGTAGCACGCGGTTGACTAAAATCTTCAATACATGATATTTAGTGTGTTTTATCTTCAATGAGACATGATTGACTCTCATTTCTTAATACAGTAGTAAAAGAGAGAAGAAAAGGTAGAGAGAGACATGAATTACCAATAATATCTTACATGCTATATCAAATAGTAAATGTGCCAAGCCATTCTTTGTGTGACATTGGTGGCAAACATAGACCCGTTTAAGTAGACTCACATGGTCAAGGCAGGCGTAAATATCTTGTGTTGCCATCTAGGCAAAATAAAAGCAAAACTTGTATTTTTACATTTGCAGCCACACAAACCAAGCTTTAGCTAAAGTATCCAATATTGTGTCACACATTACATACGGCATAATTTGTCCTTTTGAAGAAATATTCAAGTCTCATTAGATCAAAAAGTTACACTTGATACTAAATGCCTAATTACTTGAATTGTTTAAATGCATTTACATACATGTTTTTAATGATAATAACTTGACACAACACTTACGTAGTGTGTTCGATTAGAAAGGGAGTAAGACGCTCCTAGAATCTCTATAATATTATTTTTAGAAATCCAAATAAGAAGCATACTACTATGAGTATGCTAGTTGGCAAATATTGTGTAAATGCAAAAGATGACATGCTTGAATATGCATAAGAATTACTTCTATGATAGTTCATCTTACTACTTTTCAAGATTATCTTTTACACGTGGCATAATAAGCGCATGTAATGCTATTACTTAAAAGAATTATATCATGCTTATTGTTACAATTTATTATTGAAAATTGATACAAAAAGACATGTTTGCACATATTTGTACTAACTTATTATTATTCTTTGTATATGAGGGAATAAAAGTACACAAAATTCAATGCTCATCCCAAAAGATGCTAATCGACCAAAAAGCCTAGAAGATGGTCCATTATGCATCCTACAAGAAAGATTGGAGACTTCTCAAAAATTGCATATTTAAAAGTGTGGTATTTCACACAAGGTTAACAAAAATTAAAAGAGTGAAGAACCCATGATGACCAACAAAAAGTAAGTAATGTGGAAGCTAATAAATTGATTGCCGATCACCTAAAAGTAAGAGATTTGCTCGTAAAAACATAACATATACCATCCCTCACTCAACATACACATTAATACATGTTTTTCTTAAGTGGTTATTGATTTAAACAACATAGCACACTTAGCAAATCCATCTCTATTGTGCATAGCTAGCTTTACTCCCTATAGGATCTCTTACCTTTTATCGGTCAGCCGAAGCAAAAGGAACTCACATAAGGTAAAAAGCTGAAAATCAAAAAGAAAGAAAATAAAACTCAAAATGATGAACTACGTGTTCAATCGATCAAAGGAAGGAAAGAAAATAACAAAAAGCAATAGAAAATTAAACAAATTAAGCCAAGAGCACAAAACAACCCTTGAATAGCTCCCTCAACATTAAGTTAAATCCGAGTAGTCCCATTAGTGTCATATCAAGCTCAAGCAACTTCTTCCCATTAAGTCAAATTTGAACAGTCTCCTCAGTGCCATATCAAGCCTGAGCAACTCCCTCAACATTAAGTTAAATCCGAGCAGTCCTATTGGTGCCATATCAAGCCCGAGCAGCCCTTTTGACATCAATGCCATATCAAGCCCAAGCAACTCCCTTAACATTTAGTCAAATCTGAGCAGTCCATTCAATGCCATATCAAGCCCAAGTAGCTCTCCTGACATTAAGTCAAATCCAAGTAGTCTCCTCGGTGCCATATCAATCCCAAGCAACTTTTTTAGTATTAAGTCAAATTTGAGTAGTCCCCTTGATATCATATCTTACTGTGTCAAACCTAAGCAGTTCCCTGGTACTAAAAATGTGTATGTGACTCTTTTAGTATCAAATTTAGATGGAGTGATCTTGACATTAAATTTAGCTTGAGTGGCTCCTTTAGTATCAAATTTAGGTCAAGTGAGTTCGACATTAAATTTAGTCCAAGCAGCTCTTTTAGTATTAAATTTAGGTCCAGTGATCTTGATATTGAATTTAGCCTAAGTGCCTCTTTCAGTATCAATTTTACGTTGAACAACCCCTTCAATATTAAATTAAACTCAAATGGCTCTTTGATACTATACTAAGTCTCAAAGAGATGAGAGATCCAAAATTTAGAATTTTAGCTATAAGCATACAATTAAACCACTGCAAGCCTTAAACGTGGGATGATCAGTACTCAAACTATCAAGAACTCTCATAATTCTAGTGCATAGCTAAAAATATAAGTGTCGTATTTTACCAATGCGAAGGTAAAAATGCAAAGATCATGGTCATTTGTTTTCTTACTCACACTGGACAAGCAAACTGTGCCAAAATACCTTCAAAAATAAGGAAATCAGAAATATAGTACACAAATCAGATCACTCCCAAATTTAAGCCATAAAGTGTCCACACAATGTTTGAACTTTCACAAAGTTTCATGTCAAATCAAGCACATTTGCCCCCTTAAATAACTTACAAGATGGATTTTGCATGTAATTTACCAGTTATTAGTTTATGGGTGCTTGCAAAAACTAATAGTTGTGAGTGTTAAATGTAAGTACCCCAAAGTTGAAGGAGTAATTTGCATTTTTTTTCCTGTAATTAATGTATTCTCTCTCTTCTATTTATTAACATGTTCCTTTTCTGATTGATTTAGTACACACAAACTAAATGCACTTAGTGCAACTAAGAATTTCTTAATAGAAATCCTTATATGATCCAGACATAACTTATTTTATTACTTTTTCTCTCTCAGTAGTCTAATTGGCTTAGTGCATATAAACTATAGAATGGAAGGAGATAGAGAAAATGATAGCCATTTTTGTGGGGATTGTTCTTCTGTTTCCTTTTCTTTGGCAAACATGGCCACTTATTCTACATGTGATTGTAGGTTAAGGCCTATTCTCCTCACCTCTTCTACAAGAAGGAACCCTAGTAGGAAGTTTTTAAAATGCCCAAAGTATAAGATATAGAATGAATGCTGTGAATATTTTTCTTAGGTGGATTGCAAAAATTGCAACAAATTCAGAATGTTGGTGAAGTTGCTACTGGGTTTGCTTGTATTTTATTGGATTTTCTTTTATGTTACTTAGGTTTTATGTGTCACTTGGGTAGTTGTTATTGTTGTCTCAGGCTTATGGGTAGGGTGGAACCTTTGGTTTTCTTTTGTGTTATTTAGGGTTAAAAGGTTCTGTACTTTAGGGTTAATGGTTGGTGTAAAAGTTTGTATAGTTTAGGTTGATGTTGTTGTTGTCTCAAGCCGATGGGTGTGGTTTATATGTGGGTTTTCTTTTGTGTTGTTTAGGGTTAAAAGGTTCTCTATTTTGGGGCTAATAGTTGGTGTAAAAATTTAGACAGATTACTTTGTGTTGTATGGGGTCAGCAAGAGCCATTTTATTGTAATGAAATTATACTTTAGCAATTATTTTGTTAATGTGTTGTTATAATTAATTATTAACAAATTAAATAAATAAATAAGATTTATAATAAATTAAAATTAAATTGATTATTTTGAATGAATTTACATGCACCATTGAATATTTATTAATGAATTAAAATGTTAAAAGTAAATCATTAAAAAAGATTTATAATAAATTAAAATTAAATTGATTATTTAGAATAAATTTGGAAGGAAAAATATTTGCGATGAAACAAATTCATTCACTTTGAAACTTTTACAAAAACTAAATGTTAATGTAAAGATAACATTTCTGTTATATCAAAATGCACCAAATTCTATAACACCTACATGGCAACAAAATGCACCAAATTACATAGCAATTCTATTATAGCAAAATGCACTCATTGAAAGTGGTCTAAAAGCAAAAGCAAATAACACAAAAGGAAGGTTCCCAAAAAGATAACTAAAGCCCTATTTACATATTGTATGCTTTACTGGATATCAAACACAACATCTCGAGAATTCAATGCTGCCCACTTGCATTATGGCTAGCCATATGCATAACATTAGAGGACACCTTTGTGATGTTGCTCCTTATAGATTCTTGAGATTGTTGGATTATGGAGATGTGGTCCCTTAACTTTTGGACTTGTGTAAATGGGTTGAATTGGTTAGTTGAGACATATAGCATCTAGTTTTTAGCTTTTCCCTGCCTAACATAGTGAACTATCAAACCAAAACTAAAACCTTTACATCAATAGAGCACACCATGTGAAAAGACACAAACCTAATTTTTTTCCCACTAGAACCTTTTGAAGTAAAAGTTGCCTTTTTTCCATCCTAATTGGAACCTTATGATGCAAAGGATGCAACATTTTGTTGGAATTATATGATGCAATAGATGTTATAGCCTAGTTGGAATCATATGATGTAGTAAATGCATTAGCTTGTTGGAATCGTATAATGCAGTAGCTGGATATGAGGTAGCAGTTGGAATAGAGGCTTGTGAAGTAGGAGGTGGCATGGAAGCTTGCGAGGTAATAGATGCACTAACCTTAAATTTCTACACCAATAGGTAAACATGATAAGGTAACAATGCAAAAACATTAATAGTGGCAAAAGCATGTAAAGACATTACATTTCTTTTATTCTTAAGAGCTACTTCACCTTTGCAAGTCCTACAGCTGTGTCCATCATTGCCACATTTGCTACAAGTTAGAACAAATCTCTTCATCTTGGTGGGATCTTAGGACTCAATCTCATTCTTAATAGGATCTTTGTTCCTTTGTTTTTTCGGTTTACTAAGAGGCCTTTTATAACTAGAGGTAGGATTGGCTCCCTTAAACTTAGTGGCTATAAATTAGGTCCTGTTGTATACTAAAATAGCCTCGCGACGACCAAACTCCAAGGAAACAAAGGCTAGATCCCGCGCCTGGATCAAAAGCTCTCGAGAACAACAAAATAATCCCAGGCGCCCTGCCTCGCTCATCACGATACAACGATGTTGCGAGGAATGGCCCGAAAAAAAGTATTTTAGCGACAACACGATCGATTCGACACAATAGTCGATCACTCTACTTACGCTCGCTTCCTCGTTACAATGACCCTCACAGCATACCCAAAGCCCGGGGCTCTCACTTGAGATATCAGAGTATCTTGCTTGACACGGTAATGGTAATAAGCCTACAAGTCGGCCTGAAAAGCCTACTTCCACAGCCTATAGACAGGACATGGTCTTTTCATTGTCTTTTCCCATTTATTTGATATGATACAACTGTAGCTTGTAATTAATGCGTGTAACCTCCTCCCTCTATAAATAGGATTACATTATTGAAGAG
>JANHAO010009168.1:0-18628 GCA_026873985.1 Saraca asoca
TAGCTAGGTTAACAATATCCCCTTTTTTGATAGTAACAAATAATTTTAGATAAACATTAAAATATGTATACAATGAAAAATTTGAATGAGGGTTTTAAATTTACTTTACTCCCCCCTTAAGTTTTTATTCTCCCCTTTGAGATCTTATTATTCTCTAATTATCTAAAATCTCATCCTTCTCCCCTGTTTAACACATCAAAAAGCCATAATGCCTCATCAAAATGAAATAACTAGGTTTTAAAATTTAAATCATATAATAGGGTTAAAGGGATTAAGGAATACAAAAATTAATACTTAACTGCATTTGATACAAATCTCCCCCTGAAGTAATGATTCTACTTAATTTCAGACTTATTGCATGAATCATTTTATTTTTGCATATTTTAGGTCTTGAATCAATTTAAATCGATTTGGGGAGTTTGAATAATAGTTTCAGAAATTTTGAAATGACCAAAAGTTTGAAAAACTTGATGAATTGATTTGATCTGGATCGAATTGATTGATGAATCGATATAGATAGGATTGAATCAATTTGGAAATTGATTTGTTCAGTTTGATAAAAATTTTCAAAGATTTGAGTTTTTCTTGAAAGATTGAAAAATGGTCTGAATTGGTTCATGAATTAATTCATAGTGTAATATTTGAGTTGTGAATTGATTCAAAAACTCATGAAAAACTTGAAAAAATTAGAATCGATTTAGGACTCAATTCAGAGAGTCTTGAAATCAGTTTTCATGCAGTTTTGCTCTAAAACTCTTAACATATGATATGATTGTCAATATCAATCAACTTAAAATGATTTTCACCTCAAATTCATATTATGTACCTACAAAACAAACTTAGAGAAAACTCTAATGCTTAAGTTAGAATTTGCAAGATACAAAGCAAATAAGCATAATCAAATACAAAACTTAAAATAAAAGATACTACAGGTTAGTCATTGAGATCATTTTCCAAGGGGCCTAGCATCCCTAATTCTCTTCAAATGAATATAAACCATTTTTTATCCAAAGGTTTTGTAAAAATATCAGCTAATTGAATTTTAGTTTGTACAAATTCAATAGAGATATCACCTCTTTGAATATGATCCCTAATAAAATGATGTCTAATTTGAATGCGTTTTGTTTTAGAGTGCATAATAGGATTCTTAATTAGGTTGATAACACTAGTGTTGTCATACATTATAGGAATCTTATCAAATTCCAAGCCATAATCTGACAGTTGTTGCTTCATCCAAAAGATTTGAGCACAACAACTCCTAGCTATTATGTATTTTGCTTCAGCAGTTAAAAGTACAACACTGTTTTGCTTTTTGCAGAACCAAGAGACTAAAAAGTGACCAATGAACTGGCATGCTCTGATAGTGCTATTTCTATCAATCCTACTGCCTGCACAATCTGCATTTGAATAACCTATAAGACTACAAGAATTAGATTTAGGATACCATAGCCCTAGGTGTTTAGTCCCTAAGAGATATTGAAAAACTCTTTTCATAGCTAAAAAATGTGATTCTTTTGGTTGTGTTTAATATCTAACACAGAGACAAACATTTAGCATGATATCAGGTTTGCTTATAGTCAAATAAAGCTGGCTTCCTATCATACCTCTAAATAAAGTAGGGTTAATTAATTTACCTTTTACATTAGAATCTAGTATAAGAGATGGACTCATAAGAGTTCCAATAGATTTACAGCTATCAAACTTGAATCTTTTAAGCAACTCCACTGTGTACTTTGTTTGACTTAGGAATGTTCCATTTGTCCATTGCTTAATTTATAGTCCAAGAAAGAATGTTAAGTCTCCCATCATAGACATTTCAAACTCACTCTACATTAACTTGGAAAATTCTCCACTCAAGGAATCATTAGTAAAATCAAAGATAATATCATTAACATGCACTTGAATAAGTAAAATATCTTTTTCTTTATCTTTTATGAAAAGTGCAGTGTCTACTTTACCTCTTCTAAAGCCTTTTTGAATAAAAAAATTTAATTAATTTGTCATATTAAGCTCTAGGAGCCTGTTTAAGATCATATAAGGCCTTTTGAAACTTATAGACATAATCTGGATAAAGGTGGTCTTCAAAACTAAGAGGTTGTTGAACATACACCTCCTCAAGTATATAAACATTCAAAAATGCACTTTTCATATCCATTTAAAATTTCTTGAACAGGAGTATGCCAATAACATCTTTATGTCTTATAATCTAGCTACTAGTGTAAAGGTTTCATCATAATTGATACATTCCTCTTGATTATAATCTTTTGCAACTAAACGGGCTTTATTTCTCATGATCACTCCATTTTCATCTAGTTTGTTCCTAAAAACATAGTGTGTTCCTATAATAGTATGATTATCTGGTTTTGGCACAAGAGTCCAAACTTGATTTCTTTTAAACTGATTTAACTCTTCATGCATTGCCAAAACCCAATTTTTATCTATTAAGGCTTCATTAATGTTTTTAGGTTCAACATGAGATACAAATGTTGAGTGATTGCAAATATTGCTTAAATTACTATGTGTTATCCGTTGTGATGTTTCTCCAATGATTTGATCCTTTGGATGGCTTTCCATAAACTTCCACTGTTTTGGTGTGTAGGGTTCCAAGATGTCCAATTCAGCAGTGTCATCTTCCTCTTTCTATTCTGCATTTGTTTTTTCTGATTAATCTTTTTGTTCATTTAAATTTGAGTTACAGAATAGTGGATTTTCCTGCTCATTCTCTTCCTCTCTAGATTTGTCAACACTTAATGAAGTTTTATCGTCTTTTTGTTAAAGATACAAAAGGCTTTGCTAGATGAAGAATAGCTAATAAAAATTCTCTTATCAGATTTAGTATCAAACTTATCTAAATTATTTTTGCCATTGTTGTGAACAAAGCATTTACAACAAAAAAACATGAAGATGTGATATATTTGGCTTCTTTCCATGATAGAGTTCATAGGGGGTTTTGTTTAAAATATGTTTGATTAAAACTCTATTTATTACATAGCATGCAGTGTTTATTG
Organism: Saraca asoca; assembly: GCA_026873985.1. Taxonomy (NCBI): domain Eukaryota; kingdom Viridiplantae; phylum Streptophyta; class Magnoliopsida; order Fabales; family Fabaceae; genus Saraca; species Saraca asoca. The sequence goes on from JANHAO010009168.1 coordinate 3,009, forward strand.
CATCAACCTAAAAGGATTTTGGAAGAAGGCTTTCTATTAATATCGTTCTAGTCATCTCTTCTATGCATCTGTTTCTCCTCTTAACTACACCATTTTGTTGAGGGATTCTAGGTGTTGAGAAGCTATGGTTTATACCATTTGCCTTACAGGAAATAGTAAGATCCTTATTTTCAAACTCTCCTCCATGATCACTTCTTATATTTAAAATGGAATACCCTTTTTGATTTTGAATCACATTTGCTAGCTTTTTAAAGGCTTTGAATGTGTGACTTTTGTGGGATAAAAATAGGGTCTATGTAAATCTTGAATAGTCATCTATAATCACAAAGACATAAAGGTTTCCTTTATGACTTTTAATTTTAAATGGACCAATCAAGTCCATGTGAAGTAAATCCAGAGGTTTTGTAGTTGAAACAATGCTTTTTTATTTTTATTTAAATGAGGACTTTACTTGCTTCCATTTCTGGCATGCATCACATATTTTATCTTTAATGTAATTCAATTTTGGCAATCCTAGTACTAAGTCCTTTTTAGAAAATTTTCCAATAATATCCATGCTGGTGCGTGTAAGTCTTTTATACCAAATTCATGAGTCATCATTAATACTGACTAAACAAGTGAAATCTAAATTTAATTCTGAGTTCAAATTTATCATGTAGATATTGTTAATCCTACTACCTACCAGCTTAACCTGTTTGTCATTATTCTTATGACTAAGCATTTATTTGAATTGAATATTTTTTGGTTTCCCTTGTCACAAAACTAACTAATACTAAGTAGGTTATGCCTAAGACCTTCTACAAATAATACATCATCAATGAAACAATTTGGCAGTTTGCCAACCTTATCAATACCTTTCACTCTACCTTTAGCATCATCACCAAAAGTTACTTTACCTCCTATTATTTGTGTGTAAGAGATAAATTTGTCCTTGTTTCTTGTCATATGGTGTGAACAACCACTATCTAGGAACCATAGATTGCTCTTGTGTCTCCCACAGACCTACAAATCAACAATTACACTTACATTTGTGGTACTCAATAAGTCTTGGGTCCAAAAGTGTTAGCAGACATAACAAAGTTTCTAATAGAGATAAGTGTTTTTGGTAGCCAAAATAGTTTCTCATGGGGTTTTAGCTCATATGTACCATTTTTATAAGGGCAATGCTTAATATGATGTCCCTTTTGATTGTAGTAAAAGCGTGTAATACATCTGAATTTTCTATTATACTTGACAGTTTTAGAATTTTTCTTTAATCTCCTCTTGGTTTACTGTCTATATCCCAAACCAGATTTGTTTTGAAAACCAGTTTGATTTTGCAGCATATCATTCAGTCTAATTTTGCCATTTGTGAAACCATGTAAAGCTTTGGTCAATGTGTCTATTTTGGATTTTTAAATTTCATATTGATCACAAGCTTTATTTTCACTCAAAACTTTTTTAGCTACATCATACAAATCATTTTTCTCTTTTTCAATCTGATAAATTTTCTCAAGTAAGGCTTCTTTTTCTACTCTAGTATGTTTTAAATCTTTCTTAGCCTTTTTTAAAACATTATACAGTTCTTCATACAAATCATTAGTTTCATCAACAGCAGCAGCAGAGTTAGATTCATAACCACTAGAATAGTCATCAATAGAATTAAGTTCATTCCTAGAGTAAAAGAAGGATTGGTTTCTAAATACCTCATTTTTATCATCAATTTTGGCCATGAGGCAGAGGAGTGTCTTTTCCTCAATTTCTTCTTCTGTATCTCCAAATTCAGCTTGTTCATCATCCTAAATTTCTAGATTGCCTTTCATAAAAGTCAGTTTTCTTTTATTTCTCTCATTCTTATCCCAAATCTGTTTAGTAATGGTATACTTAGAAATCCTTTCATATTCATTATAGGAAAATGAGTTGGAGATAATCCATTTAACCTTGGAAGCAAGGAGGTGTTTCTTCCTTTCTTTTTCAGTCCACAGTAACTTAGGTTTAAGATTTACAATCCCATTAATCAGGGTTTCAGGTGGATCATATCCATCCTCTACAATTTCTCACATATCCATATCAATAGCTTTAATAAAAGTCTTTAATTTTTTGCTTCCAGTAGGTATAGTGATGTCCATTAAAATCAAAAGGTTTATATAAAAAAGGACATTTTGGTAACAATGTAAAACTAAAATCCATAATCTCTTTGAAAATAAAGAGTATCAGGAGCCAAAAGCTTTGATACTAATTGTTGGTCCCAAAAATACAAATCTTGCCCTTTAGATCATTTGATCTAGATTGGATTCTAATTAGAGTTTCAAACAGTGGAAGATTTTTTAAAGAAAGTCATTTTTGGAAGCTTATTGGATAATCAAGAACTTAGTTGAATAATCAAGATTAAATTGAGGATACTGATTAGATGTGATATAGTATTGAGATACAATTACCAATTAAACAAATTGTAGCAGAATTGCATTGGAATAGCAAAATAATGCAGTATAACAGAATTATAAATGCATGCAATAGAAATGTAATCTTGCAATAAAGATAAAGAACAATAAAGAATGCAAGATTTTTAAAGTGGTTTAACTTTACCTAAAACCACATATGAGGTCTACATCCATTGGATCAATCCTCAATCGGATGACCACTTTTATTAACCAACATTAGGAATTTAATTGGGCTTCTGAATAGCCAATTCATACAACAAGATTTACAGTGGGCTCTTGCTTAACCTATTACACAAGAATTTAATTGGGCTCTTTTTAATATAGATACAACAATTCTTTTATCTCATACAGACAATGATTAACCTCATAACATAAAGACATTCAAAGAATTCAATACACCTTCAACTAGCTATAATCAACCTTATAACCAAAAAAGATGCAAAGGGAAGATCAACCTCTTCCTTTATATCTATAATTTCTATCAATCTAGAAATTGAAAAGGAAAATAAGAAGTAGTAAAGGAATACAATACCAAGGTTTGAGATGAATATCTCAAACATCTAGTGTGAATTGTTCACAATTTTGATCCAAGATCCTTAATCAAATGTGATTTGGAGAAGTAGAATTAGATCAGATGAAGCTCAAGTCTTTCTTTCTATTTTTGCACTTTGAAATTGTGAGAAACTAAAAAACTGAATGAGTTTGAAATAAGATGAAGACTATTTATAACCACTCTAACCAACTTTTGAAAAATAACTAACTTTTTAATCTTAAGTCAATTCATGAATCGATTCATAGTGGTTACCAATTTATGGATCAATTCACTTATGAATATCTTGAAGAAGTTCATGACCAAATCAATGCATGAATCAAATTATAGTATTTTGTGATCTAGTCTTGAACTGATTCTTAATTGATTCAAGAAAAATTTTAAGCCTTCAATAAAACAAATTTTCAAAACTTTTGTTCATGAATTGATTTCTAAATCGATTCAAACGCATTTTCACAAGTTCTTCAACGAATTGATTTACACAGTGAAAAATAGTTTTTATAAAACTTGTACTTATGAAAGATCATTTGAAAACATAGTTTGAAAATATTTTGTTTAAGCTCATTTCACTTAATTTATTTCTACCTCAATTTAATCATTTTAGAAAGTTATTTGGATCAAATCTAATTAGAACACACTTATAAAAGATCCTAAAAAAATCAATAAAAACTAAGACTAGTGTTGGATCTCTTGATATCTTGAATGTCAATTGATTAACTTGCATCTGCAAAATGAATAACCACTCAAAAAACATAATTAGATCATGACATCAATTAAAATTATTTTTTAACATCAAAACTGAAGAATATATGCTAGCAAGGCTAACAAATAAGATATAAAATCAAATATGGTTTGGACACAAAAACTTACTTTTATCATTAAGCTCAATTTAGGGCTACAGAAATAATGGAAACAAAAGATAATGATTACAATAAAATTCTTGAATAAGAAAAAGATTAGATATTGAGAATTTTTTAGGTTTCACAATTCCATCTTATATATTAATACCATTATGATTGCTTCTCTTTGATTTATTTCTTTAAATTTTAAGCTTTTTGTCAATTTTGTATTTTACCAACTAATCTTCTAGTGTTTCAACATGCATGAATAAAGAAGAAATGTAATCTTCCAATCCAAGGTTATTGGTTCCAATTTTCACTAAAAGATGTTAAGGTTTGCATGATTAAAAAATTTACAATTTCTCATGTCATTATATATACTATAATAGAAGCTAAACTTCCTTATCCCTTATAATATAGAACTTCCAGGCTCTGTAATTTATTATGCCAAAAGCACATGAGGTATACATATATAATTATTTTTAATTAAGCATGACTTATGTTGTGGGTAATTTTTGGAACCACACAAATGGGCTAATAAAAGTTCAATAAACAGACTCAACTAACAAAGGCCCAGCTCATTTGGATTTAGGCCACTGGACCAAGACACCAGGTCGCTAAATATAAGCCAAGGTCACTGGTCAATATGGGTGACAACAGTAACCTTAGGTCATGAAAGCAAGGCCAAGCTCGTAGCTCACAAAAAGCCTCCTCAACCATCAGGAAAGTCCGTCCAGTCTCCTATTCTGACAGGAGTCTGTTATAACGATTTATCCTGATCAACTATGTAATCCTAATCAAGTCATGATACTTACCTGTTATAGATTTACATTTAAACTGTAACCCCCCAACCATTATGAAAGGGGAAGAAATCATTGTACATGGGATATACAATCCTTAGATAATAAACACTCAGCAAAGAGTAATAAAAGCCATGGACATAAGAGTCAAACTAACTTTAGCCCAACCACATTAAAATCTTCTGGTGTCTCCCTATTTTTGCTCTCTCTCTTTTGCTCCCTTTTTACATTCATTCTGTAACTTAGGGTTTAGAAGTTAGGTTAATCAGATTTTATCATCAATATTTTGGCCTTAAAAGGAGGGCCCTAAACTACATTCACTATTATTTTTTGATGGTTAGAGGAAGAACCACCAGAAGCTCAGATGTTGCAGTTGGCCAACCAAATGGTCATACGAAATGTTAAAAGGATCCAGTTCTCCATGCAGGCACTTCCGCCATAGCCATCGCAAGTGTTGCTACCAACATGCCACCAATAGCCTCACACCAACTTGATATCATTAATAGAATACAAGCATGGCATCAACATCACGAGGCACTGGAGAAAACAATAGGAGAATTGGCTAAGGCAATTAGAGCATTAACTCAGGCACGAGACCAGGGCTCATAAGAGTAGGTTGGGGCACTGAGTAGAAAAAAGCTCTCCAATAGTTACGAGAAGGAGCTCAGGAAGAAGGGCCAACCAGAGAAAAATGTCGACATACTTATTTAGCTTGCTCTACTAACTCACAGCTAAGGTCAGAGGTCCATCGAGTTCATGAGAAAGATGAAGGAGACCATCAATGAAGTGAAGGTTCGCATTAAGCTGAAGGTTCAAACAGAACCAATAGAAGACATGCCTCAAATCAAAACTCACCAGGCTACGAGTAGAAAAGGCATAAGACTTTAGATCACCATAGAAAGAGGAGCCAACCATGTCCTAACCATTGGTCTGAGACTCAAGATCACATGGTAGAGGAGCTACTTCAAAAGGTAAAGTAATTGGAACAATGCCTCAGACTCAAGACCATCGAGATCGTTACAACGGGAGAACACCATTCACCAAGGAGATTAAGAAAGAGCTTCTCCCACACAAGTTCAAAGTTCCCCCTATCCCACTATACAACAGGGATAGTGATCCATACAAACGCCTAAATGCATTCAATGTATAAATGGATCTTTAGATGACTAATCCTTTGGTCAAGTGTCATGTTTTTCAAGCCACTCTAGGGGACTTACCTCGAACATGGTTCAAGAATCTCAAACTCATAGCATTGATGGTTGGGAAGAATGTCAGAAGAGATTTATTAATCAGTACAAGGCACTGAGAAGGCAGCTCACACCACCCTGCCACCTCGTAACAGTCTTTTAGCGAAAGAATGAATCACTGAAGGACTACATTACCCCGATTCAGACATGAGGTCAGTAATGTAGAAAATCCCTCAAATGAAAGCATCTTAATAGCGATCTCAGTAGGACTCCACAAGGATGGAAAGCTATATGAAGCATATGCAAGTCTCCGGTAAGGGACCTAGGTGAATTCTATGAACGAGCTACCAAAGTAGGAGGAAACCTTCAACCCTAAAAAGTCCAAGGATGAGGCAAATGGCTCCAACCAGACTAAAAAAGGGAGCAATGCTGAGAGTGGCAAGGAGAGTCAAGAATATGGCCCCAAAAACTATGTCTTAAAGAAGGCCAAAAATGAGCGATCTCAGCATAAAGGTCGCCATGACAGCTACAGAATCCTATCAGATAATCCAGACAGGATCTTCACGATGGAGAAAGACAAGGAAGATTTCAGGAAGCCCTACCCTATAAGAACTCCTAATTAGTTCAAAAACAAGAATAAGCATTGTGCTCATCACGATGAAATCGAGCACAACACTTCAAAATGTAAGGCACTCAAAGATGCAATTGAGGACCTATTAAGAGAGGTCATTTAAGAGATTATGTGGTTCAACCTACGGATCAACAACCTCAGCATCGTCAACAACCTGTACATTAGCAACGCCAGTAAACTCTGAAGTAGGAAGACATACCCTTAGTAAGGACTATATTTACCATTCATGGTGAGCCTTCTGTTGCAAGTACCTCAAATAGGTCATATGAATGCTACCTGCTGGAAGCAAAACACATTTTGTTTATCAGACACAATGAATTTGAAGGTCCCACTAAGAAAGCAAGGATAACCTCAGACTGTATCACCTTCATAGATGAAGATGAACATGGAGTACATTCCCCCCATGACAACACACTGGTTATCCAAGCCAGAATTGGTGATACCAGGGTATGAAGGATTATGATCGATACAGGTAGCTTGATGAACGTAATGTATAAAAGATGTTTTGAATAGATGGATATGAGCACAGGTCAATTGAAGCCTTCTCCAAAGCCCTTTTATGAATCCATTAGAGATGCAATAGTACTGATAAGGTAGATTAGGCTTCCCATTACTCTTGCAGACTCAAGTCACCAGGTAACCATCCTGGTAGATTTTCTGATCATCAACTATCCCTCAGCATATAATGTAGTATTGGGGTGACCAGCAATCAATGACTTGAAAATGGTCACATCTACTAGGACACTTACCATTAGATTTCTGACCCCCAACAAAGTTAGATGTGTGCGAGGTGACCAGCACATAGCCCAACGTTGTTATGAGGATGAAGTCAAACTAGAGACAAGGGGGAAGAAGGTTAATGTGATTTCTGGTGGAGAGCCTCGAGCTTGGAGCGCTGCACATCCCCACCCATATTATCAATGAACTCAAGTTTGCTTATCTAACCCAGTAATATTATTTTAAAATTTTTATGGCTAATTACTAATTCCTGAATGAATTTTTAAACAAAATATTGGAAGTGAGCTATTACCCTTCTAATTCAGACGCAAGCACTTCTAATCTTGAAGTGAGCACTCACCCCTCTACTCTGAAAAAGGCATTTGACTTAACGTACTTACAAAGACTTGGCACCGTATGTGACTAACTATTTGGCATCGTATATGACCTATTATCTAGCACCACATGCAACCTACTATCTGGCATCACATGCGACCTACTCCTTGGCACCATATGTGACTAACTATTCAGCACTGCATTCGACCTACTTTTGGCATCGCATCCAACCTACTCATAGGCACCATATGTGACCAATTATTCAGCACTGCATATGACCTACTTTTTGGCACCACATGCAACCCACTATTCGACATCACATGCAACCTACTCATTGCCAGCTTAGGCTCATAGCCAATTGAGACACATACATGCTTAATTCATAGCCAACTGAGACATATCGATGCTTAATTTATTGCTAACTGAGGCTCATAGCCAGCTAAGGCACATCAATGCTCAATTCAGTGCCAGTTGAGGCTCACTGCCAGTTGAGGCACATCGATGCTCAAAAGACCGCCAGCTGAAGTGTATCTTTATGATCTACTACCCATTCAACCTGATAAATATACATTGCTAGAAGCTGAAAAACATTAATGTGACCAACTGGGCATTTAACTTGATTGAGCTATGATTTGTAAGGGTCTATTCATGTTATCATCATTCAATATGATGTACTTGGAAAGCAAGATAATAATAATAAAATTCATTAAAAACCTCACTCAACGAGGAGAATACCCATGTGAAGGTTTGAAATACATAAACCTACAACTACCATGGTCTACGGGAGAGACTGGCCCCCAGAATCTATGTCTTAGGCAAAAGGGTCCATATACGAAGCAAGCTAATCACCGACAATTTGATCATCAGTAGTTTCCATGGCCTGTGAGCTGCTCTCTACCAAGTTCCAAGCTAGGAAAACTCCACCTGCTAGCTGTGAACCCCTGTCGGGAGAAGCTGCTCTCACATCCTCCTTAAAATCCTTAATGAACACGAGAACATTCCCATCGAAAAAGGAAAAATTCATCTTTAAATGCTTCTCCCATAAGGTGAACAAAAAGATAACGATAGCCTCAGACACTGCCTCCTCTTTAGCTCTTGCAATCAGCACAGCAATCTCTGCCTTAACTCGAGCAGCCTCCTTTTTTGCTAATACAGTTGCATTCCTGGCCTGGGTAACTTCATCCTTGGTTGCTTCATATTTCCTTTCAAAAGACTTAGCTTGCTACATTGTCACATCTAGTTCACCCTATACCATTGTCAACTCGTCAACAACTTTATGAAGGTTGGATGCAATAGCCTCATAATTTGCTACCTCATGAGACTAAGCTGCCACGGCTTCTTTCCTTGTGACTTCAGCATCTTTAACTTTCCCTTTTAGTTCTAACACCTCAACAGTTGCAACAACCAGGTCCCTTGATCTTTTTCTTTCTCTCATCCTAAGCTCAAAATATGCTCTTCTACTTTATTATTACCAGCAAGCTCTAAAAAGAAGAAGAAGAAGAAGAAGAAGAATGAACAAGTCAAAATACAAAAAAGGCAATAGAACTAAGTTGAAAGGACTTTACTTACTAGCAAGCCATGATGAACTCCATAACCCATTAATCCTTCCCTTGAAAACTCCTCCAACTCCAACATTTTGACCCTACTGCAAGGCCTTAAGATCAACTCGCCATTCTCCTAAAGGAAGTCAAAGTACTCCTCCGTTTTAGGCCAAGATTGGAAGGTCGCTCCTCAGCCTTGACCTTGGGTATCACCTACGAAGCAACAATAGCCTTCTTCCCCCTCCCAATTCTTTGTTTTTTGGCAAAAGGATCAGACAAGGACATGATCTCCTCAACCATCTCAACCACCTCAAGTGTGAGGTGGGAACTAGCATTTGAGAAGATGCTATGACCAAAGAAGATGAACCTACAATAACAAGGGCTGATGAAGTGGTAGCAGTAGCAACAAATCGGGTAGAATGGGGGATTCATGGCACTCAAAGGTTGAGCTTTAACATGTCTTCATACTCTCCAAAATTTTTTAGACCAACCTTTTTAGTTCCACGAGCTCTAATGTCTCTAGAAACCTCGATGTTTAAAGCTAGTGCAAGCTTATGCAAACATAAGAGGTCCTCATTGAACCTAAGATCATTCTTCAAATTGTTCATAGTGACGAACTGGCCCAACACCTTAACCTCCTCAGCTCCATCTCTGAAATAAAATAGAATGTTGAAGTAAAGGAATAAAATAGATTCATACAAGCTCGTATATCCTTAGCTCACTTACCAAGAGTAAGGACGAAACCAAAACTACAAAGATCACGCAGAGATGGACATAAAACATAGAACCAGTGGGTTTTGTAATGCCCCACATTATACTTGCCCTTAGCGTCACCTTGTGGCAAGATCCTTTTGAACTTGGTTTGTCTAGCTAACAGGTAATAAATTCCATCACTCTAACCCACACTTTTGATGCTATAAAGATAGCAAAGAACTCTTACTGAATGAGGAGGGAGATTATTCCTGAGATATAAGAAGGCAAGAGAGGTGAGTTAAGAATATGAGTTTGGTGTGAGATGAAAAGGGGAAAGATGCAGTTTATTCAATAGCTTCACAAGATAAGGATGGATAAGGAACCTAAGCCCAACAATGAGATGTTGGGTACTAATGGCAACAAATCCCTTAGGAGGATAGGCTGCATGATCATTAGGAGAAGGCGCCAAAATATGACAACCCTTTGGGAAACGGAATGTTTCAACTATGTTCCTAAGATTATCAAGTTTAATAATTGAAGGGTGGTGTGTAAACATCATATAGTCTGAGGGCCTCTAACTTTCAATGACCTGTTGGTCCTCAGTAGGATCAGGACAAGCAACAACCTTCTCGGTGACCTCACTACCCCCAGATGTCATTTCATCTATAAAATGCACTTACTCCCTACTTTGGGCTGGGGATTCAAAATCCTCGTCTCTTCTTATTTGGTGACCACAGCATTTATGAGCTACCATCTACACAGAAGAAGGAATAATCAGGTCACTAAAAGTAGACCTTACCTACAAGCTAAAGATAATAAGGTTTCCTATGCAATAGGCCACACACACCTTGGATCATCATATCTAAGACCTGGACTATTGAAAACAAAGGGGGCTTGACCAACGAACCTATCAAGTTGCAAAAGCCAGGGTGATAGAAAAAGGCTAAACTCGATAATCTGTAACCTCAAAACCTACAGGCACTTTATCAAGCAACTGATACACTGGTTTCACAAATAATAATAAGCCCACAAATAAACACATTACAAAACTACTCAGCAGGGAGAAATTTCCTAATGACTAATGAGCACACATTACCAAACTAAGTAGCTAGATATTGGAAACCCATAAAAGCAAAGCATTCATAAAAAGTAGGAGCTTAGAACTAAGGTCATGTTCAAAGGACTTACTGAATCAGTAGAACGAGATGGGTCCCAAGGAGAGAATCTAGAAAAAGACAAGCATGATCAATCTCTGGCAAACCAAACCTGAAGGTTGCTATTGTAGAAGTAGAAAGGATGGAGAATATCGATGACTAGGTGAGAGCTTGAAAAATAAGAAAAACTAAAGTGCAGATTTTCAAAAGCAACAAATAAGAGGGAATGAAGGGTTTTCTCACCTTATAATGTAACCCACCACACTATTAGATCAGGAGAATGATTAATCACCCTCGATCTAATGGTCCAATGAAAAATAGGGCTCTATCGCTACTACACTGATGATTACAAAAAGGTGAACATATTTAATGCAGTAATGATGGTACGGATAGACGAAACAATAGAATAGAAGTTCAAATAGTAGTATAACTGATTATGATATCTAGCTTTTACTAGTGAACTACAACTCCTAATTCATAGATCACACTAAGAGTTGGGGGCTAATGTTGCAGGTAATTTTTGAAACCATACAAATGGGTTGGTAAAAGCCTAATTGATAGACTCAACTAACAAAGGCCCAACTTATTTGGATTGAGGCCACCAGACCAAGACACCAAGTTACTAAATATGAGCCAAGGTCACTGGTCAATATGGCTCAAAGCAGCAATCTCAGGTCACGAAAGCAAGGCCAAGCTCGTAACTCACAGAAAGCCATCGAAAAAATCCATCTAGTCTCCTATTCTGGTAGGAGTCTGTTATAACCGTCTATCCTGATCTACTATGTAATCCTAATTAAGTCATGATACTTATCTGTTATATATTTACATTCAAACTATAACCCCCTAATCATTATAAAAGGGGAAGAAATCATTGTACATGGGGTATACAATCCTTAGATAGAAAATATTTAGCAAAAAGTAATAAAAGTCGTGGATGTAGAGCTCAAACTGACTTTAGCTAAACCACGTTAAAAACTTCTAGTGTCTTCCTACTCTTCCTCTCTCTCTCTCTTTTTCTCCCTTTTTACATTCATTCTACAGCTTAGGGTTCAAAACTTAGGTTAATCAGATTTTACCGTCAATAACTTATGAAATATATTTAGTATAAATTCATTGGTCAAATCTAAACGAGGTTAAACTAATAAAAGGAAATCCAGAAACAATTTCATTCATTGTATAAAGGGTGCATACTATATGCTATAAGCATAGGATATACAACAATTACAAATTACTACAGTACTCCTTAAATCTTAGTTGATGGATTTACAAAAAATTTCACATATGCCTTTTTAGTTCATGAAAAAAAAATCAATGCAAGAATGTAATAATAAGTTAGATATAAGTTAAAAAGGAAGAAACAACATATGCCTTTTTAGTTTATGAAAAAAAAATCAATGCAAAAATGCAATAATAAGTTAGATATAAGTTAAAAAGGAAGAAATGTGGTAGAATATTGCTAAGCTAGCTTAATTACCAATGCACCAAAGGCAGTTCCAACTTTGCTGTCATAGACAACAAAGGCAAATTTGCTATCAAGATCCTTCACAACTTGTTTGCCTTGTACATTTGATTCAAAAATCCCTTTTTAACTAAACAGAAAGTTTACACATGATCCTTATTTCATTTTTCCCCTTGTGTCACAATAACAAAAAGACATCAACAATGTTTAGGATCCCATTTTTACCTTATTCATCCAACCATTTAAACCAATTTTTTTCTTCATCCCTATTCTTAAAGTAATAAAGGAATGCACCAAAAAAACTCCACCACTGTTAAAAAATTAGCCATCTATTTCAACACAAATAAATTTCCATAAGATAATAATAAATCTATGTACCAGATATCAAAGGAATGGTGGCTTCACCAAAAGGTGTCAAATGGAAGAACATCATCCTCTTTCTCACTTGTGATGGCTTTTCCTTCAACATTGCAAAATCATCTTTTCTAATTCTAGTGGTTTAAGGAGAAAATAACAATACTAGATTAGTTGAAACATACCTTGCACAATGCAACCCTCTTCCATCTGTGACCATAATAGAGTGATGGATCTGACGATGATAGCTACCCACTCTACTATAATCACTTAGGTTTTTCCATAACACTTGTGGTTCCTTGTCATTGTCTTCCATTGATAGCTTCTATAGTCTTCCAACCAATGGAATCTCATTTTCTAAGATCTCCATCCTCCTTTCTCATCACTATCTTCAACAAATACACTTCAATGCCATCTTCCACTAATATTCAACCCTTACCCATCGTCCTTAATAAAGTTCATGATGCTCTCAGGTTTCCCCTTCTATGTCTTCTAAGCTGGGCTACATTATAAATCCAGCTTAAATTAGTATTCGACAACCACTAGAAATAAAAGAAAGTTAGGGCAGATTTATAATTACTTTCCACCAGTTGCATTTGGTGCAATATGTTGGATGAATGAATCTGGACCATTCATCTACTTATGTATATCTACATTTTCAAGTGGTGTATTGTAGACCATCCCAATGTTTTACTGTTAAATCACTAATGGAAGTATTATGTGGCCAACCTTAATCTTACATGGCATTCCATATTACCATGTCAAATCATATTATTTATTTTCATAAATAATTTAAACAAATGAAAATAAAAGAAAAGAAAGAGATAGAAATTGAAAAGATGCAAAACCCTTTGATACAACTCCATCACATAATAGTAAGAAAATCTAGCATGAACCTATCCAACACAACTTCAACAAGAGAACTTCTTGATTCTTTTGGCTCATATTTTTCTATTAGGGGTTATTTTCTATTTAGATTTGTTGTTGAAAACTTGAGATTGGTTTCAAATATCATGGCCAACTTTGCTGAAGCAAAAATCATGTCTTGCTAACTATTCAATTTTATGGATAGTTTAATTTTGTGTATGGCAATCCAATAATTAATAAGGTTTGTAATAAGAATACCAATTGTAATTGCCATTTGGAATACCATGTTGAGTGCACCTCTTATCTTTGCAAGAGCCTGACTGTTCAAGATACACAACACAACTAGCCACATTAGTTTTAATGAATCTATGTGGCATAAATAACTAGTTTTCATTAAAATAAATAAATTGGATCTTATTCTCACTAGATTGCAATATCCCATGCCAAAACTAAGTAACAAGCAGCCAATAATGAGCATATGAATGTTTTGAGCAAACCCATTCAATAATGCTCCCATAAGGAAGAACAAGCCACCAAAAAACATTTAGGTTTTATAACCAAGCATTTTGGTCGTTGCAACAGCAAAGAAAAAAGCTACCAAAGTAGCAAGGTACAAGGAAGACATAAACAATGTAAGGAATTGGTTGTCATATTTATAATACTAACTCTCATTTCATAATTCATCATTCATTTGTTAGAGAATAGATGGGAAAAACTTCTTCAAGAATGGTTCCATGGAAGTCACTCCTCCTATAACACCAAGATTATAACCGAAGAGAAGACCTCCCATGGTAGCCACAAAACAAGTGACCATAATAAAGGTTATGACTTTCCTTTTATAGCATCGCATGATTAACAAAACCCCCCTCCAACCATATTTCAAAGAATAACTTATTCTAATATCTTACAAAGATTGTTAGGAATATGGAAGAGGTTATTCTAATTAGATTAGAAGAGTTCTTCTCTTGAATATGTAAATTTCAAAAGGTGATTGTCATGTCCCACAAATCAGAGTTAAACATAAATAACAATGGGATCTTGCCCTTTTTCCTTTAAAGGAATATGTATACACCTTAATACGATTCTATTTTCTTGAAAAAATAATGTAGTAGATCAAAATATTGAATTAATGTTATGCAGATTGTGAAATATATCAAAATTGATTATTCAACAATAAAATGTAAAAGAACAAGAGAAAAAGTAAGCAAGACCATAATTTTTAAAGTGGTTAAACTTCACCTAAAACTGCAAATGAAGTCTACTCCACTTGGATAATCCTCAACCGGATCACCACTTCAATTAAAAGAAAAACAATCAGGATTACCACGCTCCTGAACTACCAGTACAATATACACAAGAATTTACAGGGATCTTGCTAACCTAGAAGATTTAATACAGGCTCTTCTAAACCTAAACAAGATTTCTAAATCCCTAAAAATATCAAGAACAAAAGAAATGAGATTAAGATAGAAATACAATACCAAATTGAGAAATAATCTCAATTACCCTTTATGAAATCTGCACAACTTGATCTTCAATTAATTTGATTTAGAAAAAGAAAAAGGAAGAGGATAATCTTGTAAAGTACTAAGAATTCTTTAATTTTTACAGTTGAGAGAGAAAGAGTAAGATGTTATCATATAAAGTTTGAAGGTGGTTAAGGCTATTTATAACTACTGTAATTGACTCTAATAGAATAACTAACTTTCAGTTCATAAATCGATTTAGAATGGTTATAACTATTTTCTATTAATAAATTAGTTTGATAATTGAATCTTAGTTTATTGTGAACAGATCTTGAATCGATTATTAAATTAATTCAGAAAAATTTCCTAACCTTCGATAAAAAGAATTTTTCAAAAACTTACTTCACGAATCGATTAGTGAATCAATTATGATATGATTTTCACAAGTTCTTCTAGGAATCAATTCATGAATCAATTCTCAAAGTAAAAAAAAAATAGTTTTTATAAAATCTATACTTGTGAAAAATCATTTAATAGCTTATTTGAAAAATATCTAATTTTTCCTCTCTTCAAATGGTTTATTCTTCCTCAAAATATCAATTAAAA
>JANHAO010009169.1:0-18864 GCA_026873985.1 Saraca asoca
CCCCTCCCTCTCTCCCCCCCCCCCCCCCTCTCTCTCTCTCTCTCTCTCTCTCTCTCTCTCTCTCTCTCTCTCTCTCTCTCTCTCTCTCTTCGATATTTGAAGTCTTTTATTAATGGCGAAGATCAGAAAATTCAAAATTCCATATATGGTGCACAGATTTCCTTTCTTTGTGATACGTCAAAAACCAGCCATGGAGGTTTCAGATACTCATATACGCACTCTCCTAGTAACAAGAGGAGAAGGATTCAAAACACAAGAGAAATAGATCGATTTTGTAAAGTCCTAAAACTAATTCATCCCTTTTTGGTGGAATCCATATTTACAATTGGCATCAGAGTTTGGCTCTTGATATTAGGTGTAACTACCTCAGAAGGATATTATGGATTTCAATGGTTTTAGTATTCTACTAAAGTGTCCTTCATTGAACAAACCCCCTAGGTTCAATGGTCAACACTACATTTATTGGAAACAAAAAAAAAATGAGATATCCTATTAAAGCTACTGATATAGACATGTGGGAAATAGTGGAAGGTAGATATAATATTCCAACCAAGATTGAAAACAATATAACCATTTTGAAACCAAGAAATGAATGAAATGAAGATGAGAAAAAGAAATATCTTCTTGCTTCCAAGGTCAAATGGATTGTATCCAATTCCCTTTAACCAAGTGAGTATGAGAAGGTATCAAACTATCCAACTACTAAAGACATGTCGGATGCTCTCAAAGTGGCTCACATTGGCACTAGCCAAATGAAAGCTTCAAAGGTTCATACTCTAGTTTCACAATATAAACTGTTTAAAATGAATGATGGTGAATCTATAAAGGACATGGTTCAAAGATTTATTACTAATTTTAACCACTTGAGTATTCTTGCTAGGAAATTTGAAAATGCTGACTTGATGCGCAAGGTCCTACGATCCCTAACCATCAAATGATAGCCTGAAATTACTGATATCAAGGAGTCCATGAAGATAGGTATGCCATCTCTTCAAAAGCTGTTTAGGAACTTGAAGAAGCATAAAATGGAGCTAAAATGATAATCCAAGAACGATGATGACAAAAGGAGAAAAAAAATGGCATTAAAAATTGTTGCAATATTTGAAGGAGAAGAGAACGATGTGGAGAGTTAGAGCACCTCAATAAAGATGATGATATACACCTTCTAACTAAGAAATATCAAAGGCTTTTGAAGGCTCATAAGTCTAGTGGTCAAAGGAAAGGTCCCCTCCTAGCAGGAATGGTTATAAAAGAGAGCAAAGTAATTCTTCCACTCCCACATGCTTCAAATGCAAAAAGCAAGGTCATATCAAACCAAACTACCCTATCTAACTCAAAAGACTCTTGAAAAATGAAAGGAAGAAGAATAAGCAACCCATCAAGAGAGCTTATCTTGCCACTTGGGGAAATGAAGATGATGATTCAGCTTGTGAGGATGAAAAAGATGAAGAAGCCTTGCTTTGCCTTATGGCCATGGGGACAATGACGTAGAGGTATATGACAACAACTCAATTTACTCTAATGATGAGTTTGATGAGCTATATAATGAGTTGTGTGATGATTTGCTTAAGGCAAAGCAAAATGTTAGTCTTTCTAAGAAGATCATTGCTTCTTTGGAAAGTAACATTGAGGATTTACAAAAAGAAAATGAAAACCTTAAGCTATCATCCTAAGTGCATGTTGTTTAAGACAATCTTAAAATCAAAATTGATGATTTGAACAAAACTTTGGAAAAGTTCACAAATGGCAAGAAATCACTTGATATACTTCTTGGAAGCCAAAGATATGGTTTTAACAAGGAGGGTCTTGATTATGTACCAAGTGTGCCAAAATCTTTCTACAAAAACCTCTTTGTTAGAAAAATCATGAGAAACCAATCATACATAACATGTCACTATTGTAGACAAAAAAGCCATAACATTGTGCCCACAAGATGAACACTTAGGTTCCAAATGTTAGTGAAAAGTCAGTTTAGATCCCTAAAGCTTTATCATCTAAGGATACTAACCTTGGTGGACCCAAGACTACTTAGGTACCAATTTCAACAGAATGATTTCTCTTATGTAGGTTTGTGGGAGACCATAAAGTGACATATGGTTTCTTGATAGCGAATGCTCCAGAGACATGATTGGTGACAAGTCCAAGTTTTTCTAGCTTTCTCCTATTGATGGTGGACATGTCACATTTGGGAATTATGCAAAAGGATAGGTTATAAGTAAAGGAAGAGTAGGTAAAAATCTTAATTCTTGCATAGAAAATGTTTTGTTGGTCAAAGGACTCAAGCATAATTTGCTTAGCATTAGTCAATTCTTTGATAAGGGGAATAAAGTCACCTTTGACTCCACTTGTTGCATAGTTGAGAATATAAATGACAAGGAAATTAAGCTAGTTTGCAAAAGGTTTGATAATATTTACATAATTGATATTGATAATGAGCCAACTATAGATTCAAAATGTTTGGTTAGCTTGAATGATGATTCATGGATTTAGTATAAAAAACTTGCACATGCTAATATGGAATTGATTGGAAAATTGTATAAAAATGTTCTAGTTGTTGGTTTGCCTAAAATTAAATTCTTTAAAAACAAGATTTGTGATGCATGTCAAAAGGGTAAATAAGTAAAATCTTCTTTTAAATCTAAAAACTGTGTTTCTACATCAAGACCACTTCAATTACGTCACATGACCTTGATTAGTCCTTCAAAAGTTAGAAGTCATGATGGCAATTACTATGTGCTAGTGATTGTTGATGACATTTCAAGATTCACATAGACATTGTTTCTTGCTCAAAAGAGTGATATATTGAGAAAGGATCAACCATAACTAATATAGGAAGTGATTATGGTGGAGAGTCTGATAACCATGAGTTTACTTGTTATTGCATTGAGAATGGGATAGCTCACAACTTCTCTGCACCTAGAACCCCTTAACAAAATGGAGTTGTTGAGAGAAAAATAGATGTCTAGAAGAAATGGGTAGGACCACACTTAATGGCAATGTTTTTCCACAGTCATTTTGGGCAGATGCGATTAATACCATATGTTATGTTATGACTCATGCCTTAAAAGGGTGAATTCTTAAGAAAACCTAGGTAATGATAAAGACAACCTAGGTAAATGTTTTCACATTTTTAGGTGTAAATGTTTTGTGCATAATAATGATAAAGACAACCTAGGTAAATTTGATGCCAAATCTAATGAAGCATTGTTTATTGGGTATTCTACTACAAGTAAAGCTTTTTCAAGTGTATAACAAGAGAACTTTACTAATAGAGGAATCCATCTATGTTGTATTTGATGAATCTACTCTAAGTTTTCACAAAAATTATGATAATGATGAGCAAGTAGACTCTTAGCTTCCTTAAGGAAAGAGGAAATGAGGAAGATAAAAAAGATGATGGAGCTTCTCCCTTGATCAATTTGGATGATGTGCTACCTAAAGGCCCACAAAAGGCTTGGGAAATCATAGAAAGCCATCTAAAGGAGCTAATGATTAAAGATTCATCCTAAAGGGTAACTCGTAATTCATTAAGGAATATTTGTGATCATTAGCTTTCCTTATCTCAGTTTAAACCTAAATCTGTTGATGATACTATAGCATTGGTTCTTGGCAATAAAAGAGGAATTAAATCAATTTGAAAGAAACCAAGTTTAAGATCTTGTGCCAAGACTAATTAATTAAACTATTGTAGGAACTAAATAGATTTTTTTAGGAACAAACTTGATGAAAATGGCATTATAGTTAGAAACAAAGCCCAGTTATTTGCTAAAGGCTCTAACCAAGAGGAAGACATTGATTTTGATGAAACTTATGAGTCGGTAGCAAGATTAGAGGTTATTAGAATGTTATTGGCATATGCTTGCATCAAGGGTTTTAAACTTTATTAAATGGATGTTATTGGCATATAGCCACCAGTAGTTGTTGTGCTCAAGTCCTTTGGATAAGATAGCAATTATAGAACTATGATTTAAATTTTGAGAAAATTCTGATTAAGTGTGATAATACCAATGCCATTATCCTTATAAAAATTCTATCATCCACTCAATAGCCAAGTATATTGAGATAAGGTATCATTTCATTAGAGATCATGATCAAAGGGGAAACATTGCCCTTAAATTTGTACAAACCAATTTTCAACTTACGAATATTTTAAAAAAACCTCTTGATGAAAATCAATTTGTGTTTATTAGAAAAGAATTAGGCATGTTAACTCTTTTGGAAAATGAGATTACTTAATTTGATTCTCTTCATTTGTTTTAGGACTTAATTCCTTTTGTTAATTCTTTTAAATCGATACTATCTTAAGCATTAAAAAGTCCCCTAATCTTTTTTGTAGGTTTGTTGTTTTTCTTTGTTGATTCTTCATATTATTCAATCAATTATGTGGTTAAAAATATCTTTGTTCATGTTATGTTTCTGGGGAGTTCTGCAAATTTGGAGTTTTGGTAAGTTCTGGTGTATTTCAATTTGAATCGGGATTTCCAGTTTATTTTTTGATTTAAATCATCCATTTTTGCATCTTTTTGAATTGATCAACTAGTTTCATGATTCGAATCATTTGGCCATCTCTGACTTCATGATTCTGATCGTAAGCCAAATTAGGGATGAACTTGTTCAGTTCTGCCTTTGATATCTTGCTCACGATTTGAATTACTCATGCATTTCTATGCATGCAATTCTAATCGTGACTCTGATCATGAGCAAGTATATAACACTTGGACACATTTTTTCATATTAAATTCACCTTTTTTCTCAAACCCTAGTGCCTCTCTCTTAAACCCTACCACATTCTCTCTAAATTTTCAAAAAGTATAACTGATTAAAGTCAAAATTCCCTTCTCCAAAATACTTTCCTACTTGTTTTGCTCAATTCTAACCTATTTCAAACTTCAATTTCTTCTAAAACCCTAAATTTCCTAAATCTTTTTCCTCTCCTTTTTCACAAATCATCATGACTGACCATTTCGCCTCTGGTTCAAAGAAGAGAAAGGAGGTCGTTGGTGATAAGAAGGCATATTGCATGGATGTGGCTATTAAGGAGCAGAAGTTCTTTCCCAGTGCAAAATCTTATGAGAGATATGCCAAATATAAAGAAGAAGCTATATCTCCTATTAAGTGTTAGGATAAAAAATTTCTTAAAGAAAGTCACTTAGAATTACATGACTCGTTAAAGTAGTACAAGCTACGAAATTTTGATTGCTATAGTGGTCCATGTTACCCAAGGATAATAAAGCTATTTTATGCTAACCTAGGAGTAGCAAATGGCAAATTATTTGCATCTGTTATGAGAAAGACAATAAATTTGAATATAGAGACATTATGCAACTTGTTTAGAATGGAAGGTGGGTCTAGTTTTATTACAAGCAAAAATGTGGAAGAGTACTCAAAAGAAGAAGCCATCAAAATGCTCTTTCCCAACTTTGCTCCAGTTGTCACCACTAGTAAACTAATGATCACCAAATTGTTTGTGGAGGATTGTCTCCTTAATTACACAATTGTGAAGACAATCCTACCTCGCCACACCAACTCCACCAATATAGTTGAAAATGAAATCTTTCTAATGTGGACAATGAAGAAAGGGTTAGAAATCAACATCCTATACCTCATCCTTTCTTACATGGACATGTTCTTCACAAAACTAAATCAAACTTTCTTGTATTATGGAATGGTTCTAATTGAAGTCTTTTCACATTTTTTGTGTTCCCTTGTCTTTGGAAAAAGAGGTTGAAAATGTGGATAACACCAATGCAATGAATGAAAAGACCCTACATTAGATGTAACTTAGATTATGAAAGATGGGTGAGACAAGATGGGTTAACATCCAAAAGGCCTAGTGGTGCTTTGGGTTTTGGTTTTAGTGGTTTAGTGGATTTCCAAAATGTGATATTAACTCCCCTAAGGCAACTCCAATTCTAGCAAACATAATTTTTTGGGTCAATGGAATAGCCACACAGGTAAATAAACGAAAGGCTGGACTCCATTAAAGTGAACATGAATGCAAAGATTAGAGACCTCTATAGTTAATTGAACACCATGAAGGGACAACTCAATGAAATTTAGGATGATGTTACTTTAGACACTTCGGGTTTTGGCCTTGTTCCTTATATTCTAATTGTTCCCTTAGCCCCATTCCCTAGTTACTACTATTTTTAGCTACTACTGCATCATGACTTTGTTGGATATTTTTTTTGGATTTTAATTTAATCTTGATCATTTTCTATGATATTTTTGTTTTTGGTTGTTTGATTTATATGTTGCTCTATACCCTTTTTGATATGCCAAAAGAGGGAATATTGTGTATTTTTTTTTCCAAATTTAAGTGTTGCATACCTATAGGGGGAGGTTGTTATCTTGAGGGGGAGTCTTAATCTTGTTGAATTATATTATAGGTTTTGTAGAATTCTTAGCTTGTTGATCGAAGGTACAATGATGTCCATCTTGCCCCAAGTCTAGCAAAGCTATCAAGGTCTTCTAAGTCCTTTAAAAAATTTAGTTATATCCAAACAAGTCATGCCATTAGCATTATTTTCCCAACCACAATTATCAACCACCTGTGAATCCACAAGAAAGACAATAATAGCAAAGTAGTTGACTATCAAGAGAGGACAAAGCAAGCATATTACATAAATCGCCCATAAATAATGAATATGCACACATTACAAATTAGAAGAATGCTAATCACAAGTTCAAATAAAGTGGAATCCACATCTAC
The DNA here is from genome assembly GCA_026873985.1 of Saraca asoca. Lineage (NCBI taxonomy): Eukaryota > Viridiplantae > Streptophyta > Magnoliopsida > Fabales > Fabaceae > Saraca > Saraca asoca. The sequence goes on from JANHAO010009169.1 coordinate 6,713, forward strand.
ATCTATATTATGACATTTTGGTTTGAGAGTTATAGGAATTGGTAGAAGGAACAAGATAGCCTACAATTTAAGAGTTAACATTCCCACAACTTGTTATGATGAAAATCCAAAAGGAGCTAGATAGACAACAATAACATTCAAAATTGTTCCTTAAACCTTCAAGAGTAAGCAGCCAATCTCATTGATCATTTCTAATTATGGAACAAAGTATAAAAGAAATAAAATGAGACAAAATGAGGAAGAAAGTATAGCATAATGACAATAGAAGGCTAGCATGAATCTTTGACACACAAACTAGCATAAAGCTAAATTCATAACACAAGCTCAAAAAACCACACATATCATATAGTATAGCAATAGATATGACTAGGGAGAGTTAAAGTCATTGACAATAGATACAAGCATTAAGAAACAAATCATTGAAAGAGAATAAAATCATGCTTGGAAGTTAGATTTCTTAAGGATGAGTTGGCAAGAAGAAGAAATAAAACACATACCTAAATATTGTTGTTTCCACAAAAACGCAGTATATTATCTTCTCTTGAATAATCCAAGATTAAAACCATGTCATTATCAAGGGTTATGCACAGACAAGGAGACAACTTAGGTCCTGATAGACATGACACAAATGATTGCCCAATGCATTCACTGTCAAAGAGATACAAGTCAGTTAATACAAAGTTATATTAAGTTGCAGGCACTATGGAAATTGGTTCTGGCATAGCAATAGAAAGTACAAGTTCTACAACAACAAGTTCCACCTCATCAATATTCCACTCTTCCTCATTGAAAGGTTTCCCATAATGTGCACCATTCCTAGGACCAAGACCAACCTTTTGGAAGACCCTACAGAGCATGTAAGAGTCCTGCAACATATATAAGCCAGGTGAACTAATTAGATTACTATTAGTGAATGCCAATAAGGAAATCAAAAGTGAAGACAAAATCAGCAAACAATTTTGAGAATGCAAAAGGGGTTGCTAAGTAAGCCTTATGAAGGTTTGGCTATATGCCAATTTTAACATAACATATGACACACTTTTTTTCTACAAAGTAAGCATCAGCTAAATATCTACTATCACAAATTAATTCATGACAAATACATTGTATAGCATGATGGCTTACAACATAAATAACAAAAACGATGCAGCATATTAGACACTAATCCATTTGTATTGAAATATGTTCAACAAGATTATGTTTTCCTATGTGGCAGACATAGTTATTCATGGTGCATGGCACATGATGGTGATATAGGCTTCTGGAGCCATGGCACATAGTGCATGGCATGCGTCATGGTGTAAGACGCAAGTTTTTTTTTTAAATTTTATAATATATTTATCAAGAATAAGAAACATGAAAGAACAAATATATGTAAAAAAGCACAACATATAATTTAAAATTATGCAACATGAGAATCATTTAAATCCACACATGTCAAGCATAAAACATATCAAAATATAGAAAGAGAGCTTTTATTCTGCACTTCTGCCTTTTATTTGTTAAAGAGAGCTTCTTCTGTATTCTGCTTCTATAGTTCTATTTTGTATTTCTAGCTTTTATGTTTTTGGTTCTAAGATAGCTTTTTAAGTTACCTCTATGTTTTGCTTTTGCACTTCTATTCCATGTTTTTGGCTTTTGGTTTCTCGTTTTGGCTTTTATGTTTCTAGTCTGGCTTTTGTTTGTGCAATGTTGCTGCTCTTCTCTCTGTTATTTTTTCAAAATGGTGTTCTATATTGATTCTTGCTTGTCAAAGGAGGACTCTTGTTTTAGGATAACCAATAGATTGGATGGGTAACTTGGGTCTAAGGTTAGGCTAGGTACTCTTATTTTTAGATTGGGCTAAGTCAGATGTTAGCCTATAAAAGCACTTTTCCAAAAAACACTTAAGGTGGATAAGGTGTGCACTGTGCACCTTGTACTAAGGTGCAATTGGCAAGCACCATGGTGCACTATAAAAAAAATGCTATGCCTTGATTGTTGTGAGGTGCAGTAAGCCAAGGCAATGCACCATGCGCCATGGCATGCCATTTATAACTATGGTGGAAAATTCTAATAGATCAAGGAATAGCATATATATCCTTATGTGCACTCAAAGGCACAAAGCCTACCCTACAAATTATTCAATCCTCTACTTGACAATTAAAAAATTCATCTGTTTCCTTATTATAATTGTAAAATTATCCATTAAGACTTGTATCACATCAAACCTACCAAAAAAGAAAAGCAAGAAACACTAATTACCTAAAGGATGTCTTTGTCAGTTAGTTCCTTGTCTTCAAGTTTATATTTGTGTAGAACCCAATCAATCCAATCTCCTTGAGGTGCTCAACTAGTGTGAAATACTAGAGTTTTTATTGTCCCCACAGTTTGATTCTTGTACTAAATAAGTCTATCCCTTCTTATCATCTTCCAATATCCAACTTTTGTTTCTCGATTCATTCTTGACCCACTTGCATATTTGGTTCCTTTGGGCAAAAGAAGTACCATTTCAAATCCCTAATTTGAAGAGAAGATTATCTAAAAAGCAAAAAACAAAAACGTTGTCATTCAAAGTTTTGGCTTGTTAGAAAAGTAAAGCCACTTTTGACTTGTTGGAAAAAGGCAAGGCCTTAATTCTAGCATGTTAGAAAAGGAAAACTTTTAATAAATGTTCAAGTTTCTAAACAATGCCCTTTAATATCAAGTTGGAAAATGATCCAAGGATTAATGAAGGAAAATAAATATGGTGGTTAGTAGGTCTATAAATATGCAATCTCATATCTCATTCTTTGTATCCAATTTTGTGAATGTCTCTCCTATTATAAGAGAAAAGTTGTATTTCCTTTTGTTGTAGTAAAATTGCTTCTTCAATTTACTAGTTTTTACTTCAATTGTAGTCTATGTTTTATACCACTACTTTCTAACAAAAAATAACACTGATAAGAAGACAAAACACACCCCACATAAAACAAAATAAGAACTACTCTATGAAGGACAAATTTGTCAATATACTAAGTAAATCCTATGGAGCGTGCTTGTATATGTCCATTTCTGCAATCACATCCACAAGGAATCTTTTCCCCATTACCTTCCTCTTCAGATAATACTTAACTAGCTTGAATCAATTTTGTTTCATCCATCCAAGAACCCATTAGAAATCTTTAGAATCCAGCAACTTCTACTCCCTACTATTCTAATATACAGCCTCCTTAGCAGCAATGAAGAAAATAATTAATGGTATCCAAGGAAAAAACCCTGTACCGAAACTACAAAAGTAATTTAAGTGATAGGTCTCGAATTAGAGATATATATTGTAGAAATTGGATCTTGCCCTTATTCTTTTAGGGAAATTTGTATACTCCATTAATATTATTGTAAAGTCTTTGATTTTGATAAGATTGTAATTGAAATATTTTGTATTAAGAAGAGCTACAGTGAATTAATCAATGAATGTACATAATATAGAATTAAATAGTTATATAGCAAGAATGTAAATTCAGAAGTAGAAAATAAAAATTTGATGCATAGAATTTTTAAAGTAGTTCAACTAAAATTGAAACAGTAATTCAATTCTACTCCACTAGATCATTCCTTAACTGGGAGACCACTTTTATTAACAAAACTATCAAAATTAAAAATAGGCTCTTAAAATGCCAGTTCAAAAACAACAACACAAGACTTTATAGGCTTCTTGCTAACCTACAAGATTTTGCAGGCTCTTCTTACAAACCTAAACACACAAGAATTAAAAAGCCTCTTGCTAACCTAAACAAGATTTCTATCAACCTAGAAACCTTAAAAGAAAAATCAAAGTAAGATAGAAAATACAATACTAGAAAAGTTTGAGAGAAAATTCTCAAACAATTATTGTGAACTCAGCACAGGTTTGATTCAAAATCTGTTGATTAATTGAGAAAAATAGTGAGATGAAAGATAATCTTATTTTTCTCTATTTTCTCAGAGAATTTCACACTCAAAGGAGAAAGAAAACTATGTATTCTATTAAAAAACTAAAGGAAATAAGGCTTTTATAACTATTATAACCATTTGTAATAGAATAACTGATTTTCAGTTGGTGAATTGATTCTTGAATCAATTCAGAGAAAAATCCTGACTTTTTGTTTTAAAAATTTTTCAAAGCTATTTTTCATGAATCGATTAGTAAATCAATTCATATAGATTTTTGAACATGAATCGATTGATGAATTGATTCGTAATGTGTAAAATAGTTTTTGAAAAATATTTGCTTTCTTTAAGTGGTTTGTTTATATCTCACTGTGATAGTTAAAAAAAATATTTGAATCAAATCTCATTTTGAATTCACTTACAAAAGATCCTATTGACATTGGATTTTGGTCATGCTCCAAACTCTGGCCAACGGGGGATTCTTCAGGATCTCAAGCCTATTTCTTGTTAGTAGATAGGAAGAATGACTAAAAATGAAATGGGATGGACGGAAGAGTAGGGAGAAGACACCAGATTTAACGTGGTTCAGCCAAATCCAGATCTTGCTGGACCCTACGTCCATGATAATGTATGATATATTAGCAGGATTACAAAAGGATTTTTGCTTTTTATCTTCATAAAGTTTTTGCATATAATTTCTCTGATCTCTCTCACTCCTCATCCCTTTCCTATCTACCAGGTCTTCCCTTTTATAGAAGGAAGAAGGGGATACACATTAATTACAAGCTACAGTGGTGTTTACATCAAGTAATAAGTAGAAAAGATAGTTGTAGGCTATAATCTGGCTACTGCAGTACATAGGCTGTGGAAGTGGGGCCCTCTCGTCAGTTATAGACTTTAGCTTGTAGCCGTTGTGTGGTATTATTTCTGCCATGCAGAGAATCTTGTGCCTCTATGCTGGGATCTGGGATTCAGACTTGAGACACTAGTGTAGCGATGAGGAAGCGAGCTTAGTGCTACTACAAGAAGGACAGCGAGCTCTCACAATGGGGGTCAATCATTCTCGACAAGTGCCTTATCGGGCCGTCAATCAGCGAAGTACGGTTCGCTAAATAGGAGCTCACTGAGGAGGATCTCGCCAAGGAGAGGCTTGTTGACGCGCTTCCAGTGATCTAACGATCTCTTTCCTTCGGTGATTCCGAATCCGCTGCCTTGCCTTGGGCCAATTTCTGTACACAACAGATCCTATAAAAATAAAATAATTCCTAATTCTAATTTAGGATCTCTTAAATCATATGTACTTTGAATCTGCAAAACAAATAAAAACATCAAACTATATTGATAGATAGTAATATAAATGATTTGAATTATAACTGTTTTTCAACATCAAAGCTGAGACATACATCACTAGGATAACCTAGGTTAACATTAAGAAACAAAAGCTAATAGCAACTGCTTTATAAAAAGAAGTAAAAAAAACACAACTTCTCAGATCCAAGGTCCAATGTCGAAACACGATCTTCCACAAACACCGAAGCCTACCTAGTTCATAAAGCTAAAACCACACCCAATAATGGATGACGTTGCTCAACCGAGGTTGAAACTCATGGGCACAATGATGTCCTAAAAGAACAAAAGTCGCAACTGAAGAAAGAAAGATTCAAAAACAAAACACAATAAAATTAAAAGGAATATTTACAATGATTAAGGTTTAGGCATCGCGACTTTAATTGAAAAGTAAATCAAAAGCCAATGTGAAAGAGCATGAGATTGAGACGACACTGTGAGTGAAAGAGGAACTTACCATGTATGGAAGCAAGAGAGACTCCTTAGAGTTGAATTGGTTTGGGAATTGAGTGAGAATGAAGGAAGGAGCTGAGAGGTTTATATAGGATTTTTCCACACATGAGGCCTGCGTTTAAAGTATGGAAAGTAATTAGCTATTCCTTTAAGAAATTTTGTTAACCAATATCAACACTCAATTAATGATGTTAGAAAATTTTATAAAAGTTAATGTACTTTTAAAAAAATTATATATTTTTCTTTATTTTATTTTCAAATTTTTACATTAAATTATTGAGAATAAATTAAAGAGAAGTGCATAAATTTATACAAGTGTATCTTTTACACACACATTGCTTTCTCCTTCCTTTATTTCCCTCCAAAATCATCAATCTTTTTCTTTTTGGTTTATTAGTATTGCATCCCCTACAAAAAAAAAAAAAAAGAAATTGTATTGTTTAGCGGCAATTATCATGCGGTGGTTCCTTTAACTGCCTCTAAATGTTGAACTTCCCAATGGTTTAGGAACCATCGCAAATTTTTATATCTTTGAGGCAATTTAGGCTATAACCGCCCCTAAATACCTATACTTGATGCTAAAAAACAAAAGCTCTAGTCTCCCAGAAATAAAGTTACAAGTAGAACTTCAAGCCCTAACAATCATTGAATTTGATTTAAACTCCTCCAAGCTCAGTTGAAGACTACAAGCTTCCTGAACTATTTAGAGATCACAAGGTTCATTAATGCTCTATTAAAGCTCCCAGTAAGCATAGAGTGAAGGAAGCTCTAATTCCCTCAAGCCAAGCTCTTCAATGATTGTAGAAACAGACCACAGGTAATAAAAAAGCTTTTCAATGTTAGTACTAATGTTTAAACCATTAAATATAATCAGTTGTTTCTTGTCTGTATATGCCTGGTGCATTGGTCAGACTCAAATTCTAAGTCAGGTATGCTCTTATTAAACCAACCATTCTAGTTTCTATCCAATGACTTAAAATTCCTGTCTGTTATCTCTCTTGTTTTTTTTTCTTAACTGGATGTTTTATCTCCTTTGCCTACTTGATTTATTTTTAAACATAGAAAATTTTTCAAGGTTTTCAAATGATTGTTAACTAATATAAAAAATGTGAAATTTTTAGGTGACTATAAGTTATCACAACTATTTTATTAGGGCTTATAATTAGTTAAAACTTTTTTCCTTGTTTTACGTTTGATTTTAGTAGTAGTTTCCCCATTCTGTTCTATTTTTTTGTCCCTGCTTTTGTTGTTACTCCGTATAATTAATGGAAATTTTTGTTATCTCCATCCAAGTCTAACAAAAGCAATTGAAGTTTATGAATGGGTTGTTTAGATTATGGATTTATTTCACCTTTTTAGGTTTTTAGTATCTTAATATTGCTTAAATGCTAATTTATTTTGAAATGACTAATTGTATTGAGCTAAAATCCATGTAAGTTAAATTTCCCAAATGTATTTTAGTATCTTAAATTTTCCCAAATAGTAGTATATATTACAATTTTAGTATCTTAAAATTTTTCAGGAGATGCTTGTGTTCAGGTTTCCATTTCAACTAGGACCATACTATTTATCTTCAACTAATTTTTAGTACACATTTAGGATATTAATACAAAGTTCAAATAAAGGGATTTATCCAGTAACTCATTGAAGGGTGCAATACCTTCATCATTGGTCGTCTTTTAAATTTGTGAGTTCTGTAAGTTCATTTGACCTATAACTTCATGGCATTTTTTTCAATCTTTGTATGGTGAAAATTACATATTACACCGGTTGTTTACATTAATTCATTGAATTATGAAGTTGCTAATGTTTCAATTCCCATATATTCTCTTATGTTTCCAAATTTTCATGAATTGAACATTATAACTTTCAAACAGTTTGCATAGGAAATAGATAGTTATTAGCATGTGCATTACCTAACAGCTAACTTTATGTTGACATCCATAAGCTTGTTTGCTGCTGTAAAATACAAAATAAAATGTATGCATAAAAGCAATAAATGATCCAAGATCATAACCCAGGATCTTACACTCCCCCATCATCATGCAGTGCCAATATAGGGACTAAAGGAAGACAATTTTATTTTTGTTATAAGCTAGAAATCAGCACTTATCAAAATTCTGGGCAAAAAAAAAAAATTAACTGCTTAGCCAAGTAAATTTAGAATTAGTAAACCTATCCAAACAAACATACTCCACAAGGGGTATCATACAAAACAACCATATTCACAATGATAAAAAAAATTCTGTGAAGTATAGCATTGCATGATAAAGATATGACAAAACTTACAATTTCCAAACAGTTGCAGTTGATTTGTTCCATTTGTTTGATACTGAAAATGAGTTTCATCCAAGAAAATAGGAAACATGAGATTGCCATTACTGCCACCCGACATTATTCCAGTACTAATGATTACTTAATTCAACTTTATAAAGCTTACAAAGAATACTACCAAAGCTGCCAACAAATATCTGTAGTAAAAAGAGAAAGAGAGAGAGAGAGAGAGAAAGAACTTAACATTGAATTTATACTCCTAATTACTTTATTTCATACAAGTTTTTGCCTCATTGTATTGAGAGAAAAAAAATTACCAAAATGAAAACTTCCTGTACATCACCACCAAACTAAGTATTTATCCAAATGGTAAAAATTTTTAAGAGTAAAATGTAATGAAAAAAAAAAGAAACCATCTCTATAACAAGTCCCTCAGCACAACTAGCTTGGTGCTTTACATCAGAGCATTTTAGCTTTGGTCACTTGCCTTTTAAGAACTCTGGTCCTAATCCTACAGTTAATCTTTTTATGTTTCCTTGGTCACTTGCCTGCAGCATTTTTTAAGGCAATAGGATATGGTTTTCATTACTCAAATATGCTCTAACCAATATGTCAGCTTTAGTGGTCTTCCAAATTTAGTATACATTTAGAACCAACCAGTAAAATCTATGTTATAGAAAATCAAGTGAAAAAATTGATAGCCTTCCTTAGAGTTGAGGCTATAAGCCTAAAAGGATGCATACCACAGTTCTTGGCTGTAGAGATTTTTCTTTATTTCAACACTTGACCATTTTCAAGTTACTGAAATATGGAAATATCTATTTAGCTTATATATACTTGGAAATTGATGTGTCCAGTCACTTCTGCATGTTGCATTACCTTCTAAATTAATATTAGTACACAGAATTATAAGACCAAACTCAAATTAAACTTAAGCTGAACAACAACATATAACCTAAACCAAAGATTAGGTAAATGAGGAATGACATTTTGACCAACTACTCCAATTTGACATAGTCCGTAGTGCAAGGTGAAGTTAGTGGCCTCTGTATAACTCCATTTCCTGAGAAAATTTCAGGCTTATAATTTACATATAATAGAGGCAAAAAAAAAGGTACAAAATATGAGGAACCATAATCATGCTAAAATTAAGTGTGAGAGACCACTTAATGGTCTCTTTTGAAGGGATTTAAAATAAGGAAGAGAAAGTTCTTGAAAACACTCTCCAAAAGTTTTATTTACCTAAGAAAACAGTAAAACTTATTTTTGAGACCAAAATCAAACATACCAAAGTCTTTTGATAGCTCAAATCATAGAAATTCATAACAAAATTGCCTTTAAGCAACCAAAAAATGAACATATTTCTGAAACATCTGAACATCTTAAGTTTTCTTCTCTATCCACATATTCAAGTTGCCTTTACCATAAGGCTTAATATGATTTGAAGATTACGTCTATAATTCAAGACATAGTAACTATTCATTAGTTTATTTTCCATTATGTTTCTTTAATACTTAGATTCACAATTTTAAGTTTTCAATTTGTCTCAAAGTGGAAAGACTTAGTTGAAGAATTTAAATGTATAATTGCATTATTTGTGGTTTTTCTTGATGTGACTGAAATTAGTCTAAGATTCTTGTACAATGTGCTAATACATATTGTCTTACAATCTATTTTATAAAAATGCCTAAGTTGAGACATCCAAGAGTTTGGGGCACACAAGGAGTGTTTGGTACCCACTCATCTCCTCTGTAGCCTACATAGCCTTTATAGCCCATTCAACCCACCTAGCTGCACACTCCACACGACCCATATAGTCTACACAATCCCAGCCTACACACTCAACACAACCCATATAGTCCACACATTCATAACCCACCCATCTCACTGAACCCACATAGTCTGTACATGCACAGCCTATACAGCTCACCCTACCCACCCAAGACATATAGCCTGATGCTCATGCGGTTGATGAGATGGATGATGAGCTGTATGATGCTCATAAAGCTAATGGTCCTAGTGTTAGGAAGAGTAAGCCCAGAAGTGCATGGCAATGCAATATGATAGGTAATTACAATATATCATTTTCTTATGTGTTTGAGTTAATATTGCACTAATATTTTGTATTTCCTTCAACAGATAAAGACGATGTGGTCAAGGCCAAGAACCTTCGGGTTAATCAAGTTTGGAGCTTGGATGGAGAAAAAATAATAGTTGGAACAGACAATCTTGATCAGCCCATAGGAGATGAAAGAGGTATTTTTTCAGGTGTAATAGGTCATTTGGCCAGGATCAAATATGCCATCGATTACGAGGCCTAGCTAGACATACTAGACTCAATTAAAGACAATGTATTCAATAGATTAGTAATGGTATACAATAAAACTACTTTGGCATTTACAATTCATATTTCATTCTGATACTAATAGATTTTTTTGGTCATGACCATATTTTATATTTGAAAATGATGAAATAGCCAAGTGGCTCAGTAATCAAGTAATTGGAAAGCAGTGGAGAGACTTTAAAGGAGCCTTGTACAACAAGCATTATGACCCCAGCTTGACTTGGGAGCAAAATATTGAACAAAATTGGCCAATGGGCATTAAAGAAAGCAATAGAGAGGCTTGGTCCTGATCTGGGATTAAAAAAAACATAAAGTTAGTAGTTTATTTGATTCTAGAATGTAAATATTGTTGAATTTAACTATGCTTATACTAATGGTTGAATGAGTAATTGAGTTTTTTTATGCAAGGAATGTGCAGGCAAAATGCATGAAATAGAAGCAAGCAGAAAATTCTTTATACTGTGGGGTCAAAAACATTTGCACAAAAAAAGGATGAAATAATAGTATAGTCATCTAATTTAAGTGAATACAATTAAGATTTACTTATGTAATAACTTTTTTTTCTTGTTTAAATGTTAGGAGAAGGAGAAACAAAGTTTTGTTGGACGAGCAAAGTTGTAGGATGCTATCCATAGGAAAAGTGATGGCTCATACGTGAACAATGAGGCAAGAAGCATAGGGGTGAGGATTCATTGAAAACTTTATTACTTTCAAAACAGTAATTAGTTAATTTTATAACCTACATTTTGTTCTTTACTTAGGAAAAATTGCAAGAAGCCTTGAGCCAAGCAGACCAAACACAACTTTCAATAATTTCCCCAGATGATGCTTTTGGGCAAGTGTTTGGGAAGGAGCACCTAGGTCATGTTCGAGGACTAGGCATGGGTGTTTGTCCCACAAGTGCGTTTGGGACCAATTCTCAAAGAGGAGGTAGCATCCACTCCAATTGTTCATCAGGCACCCATCCTGTGAACTAAGAAGAATTTGATAGGCTTAAATCAAAGCTATATCAAAATGAGGATAAGCTCTGCCGTACTAAGTAGGAATTGGCTGAAACATGGGCATAGGTGCAAGCTATTATGGACTACATCAAGGTGATGGGTGGGTGCATTCCAGCCCATCTGTCCAGTCAGCCACCTACTAACCAATGGGTATAACTTTGTCATATGATATCTTTTAAGATTGCTAATGCATTGTTGAAAAATATTGCCTGCTAAATTTGTGTGTGGATTCTTTTCTATTAAATGTTTGTATGTTTCATTGGACACCAAAGTATGCCATAATACTATCACCAAAGTAAGTGGCAACTGTGATATATGATTGTGACAACTAAGTTATTTTAGTGAAAATTATGCAAGTTAAAAGTGTATGATGAATAAAAATAAGCTTTGGACATAGGTTGAAAGGATATATGTGCTTAATTTCTAAAGTGCTCATCGATTTTGTCTAAAAAATGGCAAAAAGAATAAACACACTTTACAACATCAGGAAGAAGAATCTAAAATAATTGACTCCTAAATTGCAAAGTTAGAATAAAGGATCTATTTGCAATGGCATCCCAACATAGCTTATCTAACTTAAATTGTTGTACCTCATTTGATTTGCATGCGAGCACCAGATATGGAGTATACAAATACATGGTATCTTGATACTGGGTGCAATAATCACATATGTGGAAGAAAGGAGCTTTTCTCATATTTGGATGAAACTGTATGTGGAGAAGTAAATTTTGAGAATAAATCCAAAATTCCTGTTATGGGCAGAGGTGACATCAGCATTAAATCCAAAGATGGCACAAATGTTACTATTGTTGATGTTTATTTTGTGCCAGGTCTTTATTGGAACT
>JANHAO010009170.1:0-18619 GCA_026873985.1 Saraca asoca
TTAGGTGGTTAGATTTTTTTTTCAATTATCATATATTTTTTTCAATCTTGGCTCCCCCCATTCTCAAATCCTGGCTCCGCCCCTGTTTTCATACTAAGACTTTGCCTTGATTAATCATATAAATAATGGTTTAATTAACTCTAGTACTTCACGTTCTTAATTGTTATCTATAAATACCAGCAATCAAAAGAGAAAAAAAAAAACTACTCGTTTTAAGTATGAGAATGACATAGCTAATATTCAAATACTACCTTTAATACATTTTGAAGGATAAAGTATTACATTATAATTAGTGATAGGAAAATTAAGGGTGAATAATTATAATTTTAAAAATCATTTTATTAATTTTTTTATTTATTAAATTTTGAATCATTAATTTTCTTGTTAATAATTATGATATAACACTTTATTCTTTAAAGTATATTTTACACTTTAAAAGAGTATGAATCAATTTTATCCATTTTTCTATTTTTAAGTTTATGTATATTTATATTAATTATATTAATTATATGTCAATGAGATATTAAATTTAATGTGAGTCTATGCACAAAATATTGTATCCCACTCCACATAATGTATTCATATTTCTCTCTTTCCAAAATAAAATTAACATAATGTTGTTTGGTAGTTGTCTCTTTTTTAGCTTCTAGAAGATCATGTCATAATAGAATTACATATGTTTTAAATAATACCTCATTGACAATAATAAAAAAATTTCCATTTATCTTTTATTATGAAAATTGAAAATTAAATTTGTATAAAAAAAGAAAATTAAGTTACTATTTAAACTTGATAATTAAACTTAATTAGTAACTAATTGCTAACTGAAAACTAATAAATTAATTGATTGTATTAGAAGTGATTAATAAAATTAATTAATAAATTAATTTATAAATATAAAATGATATAAAAAGATATGTTATATCAATAGAAATATGAAGTAGATCAACTTATATATATTTTGATGTTAGATTATATTGATATAATTAAGATATTTAACATATGAATATAATTACTTAAAGTTTAATTAATCATATTTTATAGATATCATATTTATTTATTTATATTAAATTAATAGATATAAATTAAATATGCAATAATGTGTAAATGAATTTTTTTATCTCCATTTAATTTTGTGAAAAAAGAACAATCATTAAAAGTATTATTAGAAAATATTGATAGTAAATTTACAAAAAAAAATTAAAAGTTTATAAATTATAAGATATAAGTTATTTGGAATTGTTTATAATTTTTTTTCGAAAACTTAATCCATCAAACATTTTTAAAATATACAAAAAAGGTTTATTAACTAAGCTAACTTATTGACTATGCCAAATACACTTTTATCGTTCTTAACTCTCATGTAAACACTATAAAAAATTCAAAAAAAAAAAAGATTGACAAATTGTTAATTTGTTAGGTATAATTTAGCGAGGAAGTAGGTCAATAAATTGTAAGAAATCATAATTCAAAATTTACTTCCTTCATTTATAAATAAAAAATAATATTCTGGTATATTAAAAGCCATTATTTAATTTTTTATTGTAAGTTGAAAGAAGTTTAATTAGTCCGAGTTGAATATCAATCACAATACTTGTGAATACCAAAGGTTGGATTGGAGAATCTCATTCTTCAGTAAAACAAATATATTTTTTATTTTTATATTTATACGCATAATTTTAAAAACCACGATACTATTTACAAGATCAAAATAAATTGTCTAAATTTATGAATTGCACAAATGCAGATCTACTCCACCAAATAACTCAAAACTCCAGTGTAGGGAAGAGACTTAAAAATTTACTGTAATAAACTCCATTAATAAATGTTTACACCGTTTCTAACCTCAGGTGAGGAATAAATCGTCACAAACCAATAAAATGTCACGAAATCGACACGTGTTACAAACCTTTGAACTTGCATTGCTATGATCTAAGTTACCAACCAATCCATATCAGCCTTGAAACCAGCTGTTTGTCACAGCGGGTCACTCAATTAGTACACTATTTTCTGAGAAAAAATTTGATTCTTTGTCTTTCCATTTGAGAGTTGAGACACGAAAACAGGCAACCGTAGGCCTTTTCCCCGAAATTTACAGACTCAGACGTTCACTTCCTTTCTCAGATCCAAATCTCCTTGCTTTTTCTCTTCCGTGAAGCAATTCGGATCTCGGTCTCCGTTTTCGGTTTTTGTTTCTGGGCTGTTCGTGTTTGATCTCGTCTTCAATTCCCATCTGCTTAATTGGATCCGATTGAGCTTTCCGAGAGCTTTACTACGGACCTAATCATGAATCCGTTCTCTTCAGGAACGCGTTTGAGGTGAGCAATGAAATCAATCGTGCTGTTGTTCCATTTAGTTGGATCAATTGGATAGAAAGTGACAGACACGTCCACACACGCAAAATTTGCAATGTGTTAATCTATGTTGTTGATGCTGAGCTGTAGTTTGGACTTGAAGGTTGGAAAATCATGATTGCCCACTTGATGTTTTTGTCAGATTGACTGTTCCTGCTGCTTAAATTTTATCACCTTCCAGGGTACTGGGGAAACTAAAGCCTTTATGTTTAGTTTATTGGCCTTCTAGTTCTAGTTGTTCCATTTTTGGCTTTCACGATATAGGAATAGGAATTGGAAGCGGGTGAAAAGCGGGTTAACTGAAACTAGTGAAATATGTCAAGGATTTATATAGTGGTAGGTTTCAATGTGCTCGGCGGGATGGGCTTTTGTTGCAATTTCTGAATCAGACATTGGATTTTATCAATTAGCCTATACTGCTTATGGTTGTAAATTTTTTTGGGAGGTGGGTTTGATTTCTGATTTAGTGGGAAGTGATTTGTGCCCCCTACATATATTTCTTAAGGAAATTAGAATAAGAAAGAAAACTTACATACAAGGACCAATGCATGGTTAGCCAGTAGTAATACAGAAGCTGAATTTGTGAGTTCTAACAACTATCTTAACCTTCTAGGTTTTCCAGCTATTATTGTGTTGATAGCCCCTCATTTCTGCATACAAGGGCCAATGCAACTATCAAATGGTTGAAATTGACCTACATTTTTATTAAAGGTTTTATAAAAATGACCAGATGGTATTTGATTAATATGTAGTTATTGTCTTCTGGTTGTTCTCAGCTTCTTGCTCCCTGGTATTTGAACTGCCTTCCCCAAACAGAAAAGGAAAGATTCTAAATTTGTTGCAGACATGGGCTAATATGTGTGTGTGTACCCACAGAAGACTCGTGTTGGAAGAAAAATATGTAATGACAGAGTTACTGCCTGTCTGGTTACTTTCCAACAGGGCCATTATGAGCCTACTTTTTTTTTTTTAATAATTATTATGCTAATATTTTTCAGTGCATGAGAATTCTAAGGTTTTCTGGCCTCATAGCACTCTCTTTTCTTTTTCTTTTTTGGCATAGATCATAAATGACACACACACACACACATTATATATTATTTTCCAAGTACTTATTTTATTTTTATTTTATCTTTTACTTTTCCGGTTCAACTTCCCACTTGTAGGGACATGATTCGGGCCATACGTGCTTGTAAAACTGCAGCAGAAGAACGTGCTGTTGTAAGGAAAGAGTGTGCTGCTATTCGTGCTGCAATAAATGAAAATGATCCAGACTATAGGCATCGGAATCTGGCCAAGTTAATGTTCATCCACATGCTTGGATATCCCACACATTTTGGTCAAATGGAGTGCCTCAAATTAATTGCATCTCCTGGATTTCCAGAGAAGAGAATAGGTTACCTTGGTCTTATGTTGCTTCTTGATGAAAGACAAGAAGTTCTAATGTTGGTCACAAACTCTTTGAAACAGTATCCAATTTCAAGTTGAAGTCTCTTTTGTTTTTGTCTCCTTCCTTTTTAAATTTTAATTTAAATGTGTTATTGATGTTGGAATTCTACTGAAATGAAACAAAAGGATAGAAGAAATCTATATAGATCAAAGCAACCTTAACTGAATCGCAGAGATCTTAACCACACCAATCAGTATATAGTGGGACTTGCACTTTGTGCTTTAGGAAATATTTGTTCGGCAGAAATGGCTCGTGATCTTGCACCAGAGGTTGAGAGGTTGCTGCAATTTCGAGATCCAAATATCCGGAAGAAGGTACTTTTTCATGAAATGCTGTCCTTTCATGTATATCTTCAATAAACAAATAAATTTGGTTTATATGAGGCATGCTAAGGGGAGATGAGACAATGATATTTTAGGGGGTTCTCCCATATGGATCTCAAAGGGATTGGAAAGTTCTTGGCTTAGTGCCTTTTGTTTTTATCTTTTTTTTTTTAGGTGGATTTCTTATTCTCCTTTTATGCATCTCTCTTCTCTTTCTTAATAATATTTTCTTTTTCCATGAACCCCCCCCCCCTCTCTTTAAAGTTCTCTTATGGCTGCGAAGAGTCTCTGCTTGGTTACTAAACTTGCCTGCTATGCACTAGAAGTGATTAGTTGGGACTTGGGAACTTTTATTATTATTCTACAAGATAGTGGTGTGCCACTTTTTCTTCATGTTCCTAAATTTCTTGTACTGATATTTACTTCTTGAATTGTAGAGAATCTTGTTACTTGAATCCAGCAACCAATAAACCATTGATAGATATTTATGGAAAATAGAATATCATATAAAAATACTTCGCATTCATATATGATAGTAAACTTATTTTCTTAGATTATCTTGTCACTACCTATGTGTAGAATCTAAATTTTTAAATTCAGAATTCATTTTCTGTGTGTTGTTGTTCTAAAACTAGTTGCAATTATTCTTGCATTTGCATGGCCTATCTTCTAGGTAGTTGTGGCCTAGTCTCATAGGTATTCTTCTGGAGGATAAATTTCTCGTCTTTCCTCCAATAAAATTTCCTTTTTTTTTTTCCTTGATTTCTTTCCTGCATAAATCAGTAAATCGAGAACTATGAAGCGTGGGCATTGACATAGATAGAAGACACAACACAAACATTGACACATGTACACATCACATAGGACATGACACGACTCACAAATACATTAAAAAATTATATGCATAGATATTACACATATAGAGATTGAAAACAGGGTGAATTATATGATAATATGCCTAGTAGACTAGCACATTTTGGTATGTGTTTAGGCATAAAAGGAATTTAGGAAGTGTTAAATATTTAAGTTCACATTTTTATTCTTAAGGGTACTATTCATTTGATGCCGGAGTGTTGGTGTTGTTGTCCAACATGGACACGGCTCATTGTTGAAGTATTGGTGCATCCTAGGTAATAGAGACAGTTTGCCTCCAATCATTTCCCAGAAGGGAAGAATGGGCAAGTGACCTATACCACTGGAAAAGCAAATGTCATTGTCAACCAAGATGCCTTCTCTGCTATAGTGTTAGTGGCAAATCCATGGATTTCCAACTTTAAGGCATTTTTACCTTTGTTCAGTAAAACATCACAATTTTTTTTTTCTTTTTGGTTTTAAGGGGATACATTAAATTATGATGCTTTATGTGGGAGGCAAAGAATCCTATCTTTTATACCATGATGCTAATACTGCCTATCTCATGATGGTGAGCACAGCTACATTTTGACATTTCAAATGTAATCTTTGGGTAGTATAGCCGCTTAACTTATAGAAAACTTATAATAGTTTCCATGATGTGAGTGGATGTGAAAGGTTAGGTGGTTTTATAGGTCACCTCCCCCCCCCCTTTTATTGATGTGCAAAATTTGTTTGATTTTATCTTATTAATATATTCCACTCCTTTTCCTTCAATTCATGCGGAAGCCTACGTATTGTTGTTGTTTCAAGTCTGTTCTAATGTAAACTGCCATTCTTTTGTGATCCTCTCCCCCATTTTCTAATTTATGATAAGTAAGTATTGCAATTTAAGTTTTGAGCTATCCAAAATCTTTCTTGATTAATTGCTTCAGCTATCAGTGACTGTACTCAATGTTGAATGTAGGCAGCTTTATGCTCTATAAGAATCATAAAGAAAGTTCCAGACTTGGCAGAAAATTTTATAAATTCTGCTGCTGCCCTAGTTAAAGAGAAGCATCATGGAGTTTTGATCACTGGGGTTCAGCTTTGTACAGATCTGTGTAAAATTAGCACAGAAGCCCTTGAGTATTTTAGAAAGGTAATTTGGGATATTTTTTGTAAGAATGTTGGCTACAGCATTTTATCCCGCATTTATGATATTAATTTAAGTAAAGTCATCTGTTGTAGACATAGCATTAGGAAATCAATCTCTGCAGCATGTGAATTAATTTATAGTCTTGTGTATGTTAGTGAGTAATAAGTATCCTTGAATACTTAAATTTACTTCTTGCTCTTGGTATGAATTGCAAAATTGTTCGTGACATCCAGTGCTTGAGTCTCTGATGTATTTAATTCTAAAATAATCCTTTAATTTGATTTGAACCTATGTCTTGCAAAATGTGAACTATACTAATGTTTGAGCTTTATTCATAAGGTTTTAGGTTATATGTAAATTATGCATGCTTCTTTGGTCTAAAAAAAAAAAAAACTGGCCGACATAATGTAGGCATTGAACCACTTCTAACTTCTAAATATTGAGTTTGGTGCTTATAAGTAGCATATATTTGGGAGGGGGCTTTTGGCTTGTGAACAAGTCTCATGTGCAACTTTTGAATTTCATTGTCTATTCTTAAGGTGTTTCTCTGTAAAGACTTTTCTCCAAATTAAATTTGATTGCATCGAATTTTACTGTAACAAAAATTCCTTTCAATAATTACTGCAGAAATGCACGGAGGGTCTGGTCAGAACTCTTAAGGATCTAGTAAACAGTCCTTATGCGCCAGAGTATGACATTGCTGGCATCACAGACCCTTTTCTCCATATCAGATTGCTTAAACTTTTGCGAGTGTTGGGAGAAGGTGATGCTGATGCAAGTGACTATATGAATGACATACTTGCTCAGGTCAGTTGTGTGTTCATGGTCAACTTTATGGTATCATATTGCTATATTGTTTGTGCTATGATGATTGGGTTATTTGTCATTTGACTCATTTCTGGATGGACCTGCTACCTGTGCATTGAAAACTGTATCTGCATTCAGGATATCCTTTCCCTTTTAGTGCATTTGATCATTGTATATATCATTTCAACTTGTATACCAACTCAAACTAACATGGGCAACTTGCATATATTATTTCGGCAAGTGTACCAGCACAATTTCCATATGCTTGATCTTTTTTCTTTACTTTTTTTGGAGGGGTGTCACATATGTTGTAATTATCCATTGAAAAGATTGGATTTAGTGCCTATGGAGAATTTAAATTTCCTCTTGTCTTCAATGCAGTTGCAGCTGAATGTCTTCTGTCAAATTGTTTGACAAGTAATTAGAAGGCTTGAAAGGAAAAAGGAGGGTTTTTTAGAGTTTTAACACTTGCTATTTTGATAAATGAGACCTTACGTAGAGGCATGAGCAAGTCAAATATCTATGCTGTAGTTATGTGTACGTTAAAAAAATGCATTTACTAATATTTTATTTGACAAAACCTAGTTTTCAGAGAAAATTTATCCTTCTGGACTTGGTTCAGTCATCATTTATGCATGCTTTGGATCTAGTTCTGGTTACTGAAATCAAATCCATGTCACATTAGTAATAAGTTAATGACGTATAATCTACTATCAATTTGTTAATTGACACTATTATCCTTGTTAATTGTCACATTATTAACTGGCCACTCTGATTCTTAGGTGGCTACAAAGACTGAGTCAAATAAAGTTGCAGGAAATGCCATTTTATATGAGTGTGTTCAAACAATCATGAGCATTGAAGATAACGGCGGATTACGTGTTCTTGCCATCAATATCCTGGGAAGATTCTTGTCAAACCGTGACAACAATATCAGGTGTTTTTTAGGATATTGCTTTTTTATTTTGGATAATTATGGTTTTAGATTCTTCATTTGATTGCTACTGTGTAAAATATGGATCAGGATTTTGTTATTGGTAATTGGTCTGATATCATCTGTGGGCACTCATTAATTTCAAATTCATGTGCCAGAACATAATCATTCTGCCTTTGAATGTTTCATTTTTTTAAAAATCCTTTTAAG
Source organism: Saraca asoca (assembly GCA_026873985.1). Lineage (NCBI taxonomy): Eukaryota > Viridiplantae > Streptophyta > Magnoliopsida > Fabales > Fabaceae > Saraca > Saraca asoca. The sequence goes on from JANHAO010009170.1 coordinate 8,069, forward strand.
CATATGTCTAGTTGATGGATTTTAACTGTGAACCACACCCTGTATACTGACCGTGAACTCACAATATGGAGATAAGAATTTCTCTTAATTCCCATTCATTTTAGATCCAGAACACAGTTTTAAGATTCTGTAACAGTTATTTTAATATAGAGGTGATCCCGTAATGTTTTCAGCTGCTAATCATAATGAAATCATTTCAAATTCCTGGAGTGCTTTTTTTTAAAGTCAAGTCAAAAGCATTATTTGGGTCAAAAAAATGAAAAATAAAAAACTCAAAAAAGTGCTTTTACCTTTTCTGACAACATGCCATACACTGTAATACTTAGGTGACCTTGGAACATGCTTGGCTTCCATTTCACATCAGACATATTAGCTAAGACATAATTACAAAAATGGTACCACTTTTCAGTTGATAATCATTATAGCTACCATACTTTTAATGTTCTTCACATACAAACGTGTGGAATTGTTCAGCTTAAATTAGTTGCATGTTCCATACATGTCCCACTCCATTCCTCCTTTTTTTTTTTCTTTTCATTTTTGTATTTAATTTCATGCTTTGTAATATATTGAACTCCATTATCAATTCAATCTAACTTGCTCTCCCCTTCAGATATGTGGCCTTAAACATGCTGATGAAGGCAGTAACAGCTGATGCTCAAGCTGTGCAGAGGCATCGGACAACAATTCTGGAATGTGTAAAGGTATATGTTGCATGGGTTTGTCCCACGATTTCTTGTACAGTGACATTGGTCAAGGATTTTGCTAGAAAACTTGAGAAGTTCGTGAATTGACTTTTTTTCCTTCAGGATTCAGATGCTTCAATTCGGAAGAGAGCCCTTGAACTTGTTTATGTTCTGGTGAACGAAACTAACGTCAAGTCCTTAACAAAAGAGCTAATTGATTATCTGGAAGTCAGTGATCAAGAATTCAAGGGGGACCTTACTGCCAAAATTTGCTCTTTAGTTTCAAAGTGAGTCATGGAGATTCTGATTGGTATCCTTTTTTTAGTATACATACTTAATTTTCATCATTTGTATCCTTTTCTATTTTTTTCCTCTTTTTTTTTTGGGGGGGGGGGGGGTTGGTGGAGGGGAAGAGGAATAAATAAAAAAAAAAGCAGCCATTTCACAGGGGTCTCATATTTGTTTTAAGAGTTTCTTCTAATTGCTTGTGTAATATTTGGATGACAAGTGATTACATATTGGTGCTTCAGGTTTTCCCCAGAGAAGATCTGGTACATTGATCAGATGCTCAAGGTTTTGTCTGAGGTATAAATCTGAAACACAAGCTTCTGTATTGAACTAAAATTTTGACTTGAAAAGTTCTTCTCAGTGCCAATTTTATAAGGCATTCATCATTTCAGTATTGCTTATTTGTGGCTGATAGTTCCATTGGTTCTCAATTTATCTCCCTTTGGCAACCTAGGAAAATAATTGGCACAATGGCTTCTAATGCTTTGTTCTTAACTGTTTTTCCGGCTGCTACAAATCTTAGATTCTTCAAGCACACGCACAATTTTATTTACTACCATTTTATGACTTTTGTGTACTGTGATTCAAGTATCCTTGCACCAACTTGTGCATATTTATTATACCATGTATATTTATAATTGGGCAAATTACATTTACTTCCCTCTGAGATTTAGTGTAATTATACTTACACCCCTTTTATTGTCTGTGAAAAATATGTTGACCTTGCTTTTCATATATACTTACCTCTCTTTTCCTCTATTTTAAATATACACTCACCTCTCTTGTTCCAGAAAAATAAGGGAGGTGAGTGTATATTTCTGAAAATACAAGAGGTGTCAATGTAATTACACTAAACCTCAACAGAGGTGAGTGTAATTTGCCCTTTATAATTTTATGTTTGCACAAGACTTTTGCTGCTTTTATGTATCTGACAAATTATCATGCTGAATTTATAATTTACTTTGCCGTTCTGATGCTTGTGTTTCCATATTGAGCATTTTTATTTGATTGGGTGCAAGTATTGATCTTTATGCTGTGTTAGTAGGCTGGAAATTTTGTTAAAGATGAAGTATGGCATGCCTTGATTGTTGTGATAAGCAATGCTTCTGAGCTTCATGGATATTCAGTTAGAGCATTATACAGGGCATTGCAAACGTCAGCTGAACAGGTTATTCACTTTTTCTTTGACAAGATTGATGCATGCTATTGATTTATTCTTGATGATATTAGTATAATAACATTGCATTATATTTTCATCAGGAAAGTCTAGTTCGAGTTGCAGTCTGGTGCATTGGAGAATATGGTGACTTGTTGGTCAATGGTATTGGAATGCTTGACATAGAAGATCCAATAACGGTGAGCATCAACTTTCCTTTTGAAGGTTTCTAAATAATCTGTTCTTATCTATTTGCTCCATGTTGCCTGACAATCAAAACTTGCTTGATACGAGCCATTGTCAACTCAATGAAATACATATTGGTCCCAGAAGGTTCTTGTTAGGGACATTCTAACCTGATCCTTTTGGATGGATTTTTCTTTTATATGGTTCATAAACCTAAACCATTGTAAACAACAACAACGATGATAAAGACATTATTATTGTTGTTATTATTAAGGAATGGGGATGATATTTGTTTTAACTGCTTGAAACTATGACTAACCATGAAGCATGGACACTGACATAGATGTGACGATGCATGGAAATTGATGCATGAACATGTCTCTTTTCTCATTTTTATGTACCCTAATTTAACAATTACTGGACTTCGAACTACTGATACCTTTGATATAATCTGCTTGTACATTGCAGCACGTTAGTGATTAAAAAGCATTATATTTATTCTTTTATTCCATTTCTTCAACCTTTTCTGTTCAAGCAGGTGACAGAGTCGGATGCTGTGGATGTTGTCGAGATTGCTATCAAGCACCATGCATCGGATCTTACCACAAAATCAATGGCTTTGGTTGCTCTGTTAAAACTATCCTCACGATTCCCATCTTGTTCAGAGTATGTCTGGCTTTTCCAACAGTTTGTTGATATAATACTATATTTTGCATTGCTATCTTCTATTTACAAGAAAATGTGCTAGCAGAAGTCCACTGTATCTTTGCTCCCCAATGTTTGTTCCTCTCTTTTACCCACACAATACAGTTACACCTAGTACAATTTTTTCTTTTCCACTTCATGAAAGTATGATTGTCTTCTAAATAATGTATATAGGAGGATCAAGGATATCATTGTTCAGTTCAAAGGGAACCTTGTGCTTGAATTGCAGCAGAGATCTTTGGAATTCAATTCCATTATTGGCAAGCATCAAAATATCAGGTAAGGTTAAAAAATTTGCTTATTACATAATATCCAGAGCTTAAAATTATAATTCACTCTCTCGGGAAGATGCTTAATATGAGAAAATATTTATCATTTTGCAGGTCTACACTTGTAGAAAGGATGCCAGTTTTGGATGAGGCAACTTTCATTAGTAGGAGGGCTGGTTCTATGCCAGGCACAGCTTCAACTCCATCAGGACCTTCAGTTAGTCTTCCAAATGGAGTTGCCAAACCTTCTGTGGCTCCTCTTGTTGATCTTCTTGATCTAAATTCAGATGATGCTCCTGTGCCTAGCTCTTCCGGTGGCGATCTTCTTCACGATCTTCTTGGTGTTGATTTGGCACCAGGATCTCAACAGTCCGGTTAGTGCTTGTGGTGCATTGTTTAAATTATTGTACGAAAAATATGCTTTCTAATGAATACAGATGAACAATCTATTTCAGCCGACCCATATTGTGTCTGAGTCTGACTATTCTTTGGCATTTGCAGGTGCCAGTTCGAAAAGTGGCACAGAGGTTCTCTTGGATCTTTTGTCTATTGGATCACCTTCCACAGAAAGCACCTCATCATTACCAGACATTTTATCCTCCAATTCAAATAACAAAATATCAGCGTCACCATTGGATGACCTCTCGTCTCTCTCACTTCCTGCCAGAACAACTTCAAATGCTGCAGCTGCTCCTATGATGGATTTGTTGGATGGCTTTGGCCCTAGCCGACCAACAGGCGGTAAATTGTTTATCATTTTGGCCTTTTCCTTCAATGGATTTTAGTCAAAGTACTGATTTACCTTCCCTCTACAGAAAACAATGGACCAGTTTATCCATCTATAACTGCTTTCGAGAGCAGCTCCTTAAAGTTGACATTCAATTTCTCAAAACAACCAGGAAACCTACAAACCACAATTATCCAGGCTACCTTTACAAATTTGTCATCTAATGCATATGCAGATTTTGTTTTCCAGGCAGCAGTTCCAAAGGTATGCCAGTTACTCTGCTGTTGAGCATTACACACACACACACATAGAGCAAAAGTCATCATCATGATCATTTTATTTCATTAATTTCTAATTTGAAGATCTAGCTTTCCTGTTTTTAAAGTGTTATCATCATTGTCATAATTATATCATTAATTTGTTAAACTGAGTCTTCACTCCCTTTACTTGCTATCCAAAAGAAGCATCCCATTGCTGGCACCCTTAGTGGTGTAGTGACACCTGACGTTGTCTTGGGGTTTTCCCCTCTTTGTTGTCATGGGTCCAATCCAGGATGTTGTGTATGCATGTTAAGTGACTTGCCACTTCTGTTATTATCAAATAAATAAGCATCTGATTCCTTATTGTGACACCTGATTGTAAGGCCTTCACAATATAGAGAAACTACAAATTAAGGCTCCTGTTGATAGCTGTAAATAGTTTCCTTTGTTTTTGTGTATTGTGGTACATTATTGCAACTTGTGACTGCTTAACGTTGATAATTACTTGTGTTCTTTATAATAATCAGTAGTTGTTTGGTTGCTTGGTTGGAAACTCAATTTCTTTGAACTGCTTACCTTTTTCATCATTTAGTGGTGTACTAATGTGACTTGGTATTTTGATTTTCAGTTTCTACAATTGCATTTAGATCCAGCTAGCAGCAATACTCTCCCTTCTAACGGTAACGGGACCATCATGCAAAATTTGAGAGTGACTAATAGCCAACACGGAAAGGTATTTGAAACTTGTATTCACATATACATAGAACACCATGCATAAGTTTTGCTAAATCCCTTTTGTTGATTGTTCCGTTCTGCTAGAATATCACAATGCTATCCGGTTTAGTTCTTTCTTCTTCCCCCTTTTTTCTCTTAGAGAATACTTAATATTTAGCAACTCTTCTATTTTCAGAAATCTCTTATCATGCGTATAAGGATAGCATACAAGATAAATGGCAAGGATATGCTGGAGGAAGGACAAATCAGTAATTTCCCTCGTGATTTATGAGGCCAAATGGTACAGTGATTATGCTGATAAACAAAGCCCTGAGCTATTTTCTGCAATTTACAATCGCTGTTGCAGTTTTAATGTTTCAATTCTTCAAATGACGGTGGGATCGATGGAGCCTACTAGGACCACATTTTGGATCAAATTTGAAGTCTGCTTGGTGGCTTAACATCTTTGCTTTGCTCTTGCTCTTTCTTCCTTAGGTGTTTTATGTACATTAGCACAAAATATCCCTGTATGAAAAATATCAATCAAATTTTGCCTTAAAGAGGCAGAGTTCATTTGTCGTATTGAGAACATGAGGTTTTTTATTGCTCTTTTTTTTTTTTTGGGTTCCTTAAGGCACTTTCGCCAGTCTTGATGTTCTGAGGTCATAGGGTTGAATGGAATTCGGTAAGCAATATGGGATTAGAGGATTGGTATATTCTATTTGATTTTATGTAACATTCTTTTTCTCAAGATTAGTGAAATGTAATATCATAATTTTTTTTTGCCTTCTTTCTTACTAAACTTCTAGGTGTTCAATTGAAAGTAAGGACTCTCCATTTTCCCTTGGTACGTATAAGGTGATAAGGTGATTGTGTACTTTAATTGGAATCTAATTTCCAAAAATCCAATTTAAGTGAGAAATGCATTTAAGATTGTACGGAACCAAGGTGAATATTATACCACAATGATCTCAATATGCATCATCTCATTAGCTGGCAACCAGGCAGTAGCATTAGGCAAGTCTATATGAAAATTTCACTTGAAGATTAGTGGCATTTGCAGTGTATTATATTGCAAGAATTTTAGCCTAAAAATGTACCTCACAAACCCCATCAGCCTCCTAACTTTCTCAACTTTTGGTTGTGAAGAGAAATTCTTGTATGCATAAAATGTATTATATTCGATTATATTTTTACATTTGATATATATTTTTCCATAGTTATTCTCCCTTAGTTTTAATGGTTGTCTACAATTAATTTATTAATTTTGAGATGGAAATCTGCATTATACATGTAAGAATTTCTGTAAGAGAGGAGGTAAAAAAGATAATACTATTGGATTGATACAAAATTTAGAAGTGATATTTAATTGAAAAAAAAGGAGAGAGTAAATTCTTGAACCAATAATTAAGGGGAGAAAAATCAAGAAAAAGTGATATTAATCTACATTATACATATAAAAATTTCTCCTGTGCACAATAAGAGAAACGTAGGTTACACATAATTACGAAGTCCACTATTTTTACTGAATAAAGAAGTTGAGATCATTTGAATGTGCATAAATTTTCTTTCTTTCTTTTTTTTTGGTTAGACGCATGGCATGGCTGCCATTGGTGATAATAATTGACAATTTTGTGCTATCAAATCGAGCACTAAATCCTCAACTGCTCTTTAATTTGTGCTTAACCACTTCAAACCTTGCAAGAAATAGTTCTGTTATCAATGAATCAAGTTGAGAGAGACAGAGGTCATTTGGTTACATATGACTTTGTTCAGAAAGGAAGGACACTCTGTCTTCTGTATAGAGTTGGTATCCTTATATAATGCTGCCAACCACCCTTACTAAACTATGCTATTTTTTGAAGGTTGAATTCATCCTATTCTCTGCTTCTCTGCCATTATGCAACCATATAGCACAGGTGGGCCCCATCATAACACATAATGAAAGAAGGGAACATGCAGTGATTTGTTGCCTTCTTATCCAGCCTAGGAACCAAAATGGTTATGGCTGGAAAAATCATTTTCTTTTTCTTCTTGTTCTGTAAGGACAATATTGCTAATATACATTCATCTACATATCTATTCATTCTACTATGATTGGTATCTTAAAATATTTATTTATATTTTGATGTAATATTAACAGAGCAGAATGAGCATGCCTACTAGCATTTGCAAAAGACGAAAGTGTCACAATGTCTGTAACTATGCTTTTTTTATTCATGAATTTTACATAATATAATTGAGAAGTGTTAAATTTTTACACTATCACCAACTACACAGGTACATTCTAAAAAATGGTGAGGTTCTAGTGTTATTATAACATATTTCTTTCGCTTAAAACAGAAATAGGATCTCCGTTAGTGATGTTAGTGCCGTTGATACTACATCAAATTTAAACTTCAGTAAATGTTTGAATCAATAGGAAAGTGAAATTACTTCAAATAATTTACAAGGGCAGCGCAATGAAGGCAATTTTACCAGAGTCATTTGATGGGGGTAACTTTATATTCCTCTTGAGAAATATTTCCCATGCCATGTAAAAGTTTTCCAAAAGAGAAAAGTGGCATTATTAGATTGGTAGCACTAGCACTCTCATTACCCCACCATCAAGTTGTCTCATCATTTCAAGGCCCCAAAGTCATCGTCAGAAAACTCCCCCACCCAACTTTTCACCTATATTGTCAGCCTGGTACTCAAATCACTAACCCATATATAAAAGACAGCCTCAATGGATGATGGCAACTCATAATAAGATGGATGAAGGAATCCTTTTGTTGTTTCTTTCTTTCTTTCTTTTTTAAATTTTTAATTTTCTATTCTTTTTTTACTTCTTTTTCACCCAAAAGTGAAAAAAGCAAACCTCTAGAGAACACCAAAGCATCCAAAACGCAACTCTGATTTGACTTCACTTTAATCTTCATGCTCATTGCAAGATATTGCTAATAAAGACCACTTTTGTCACTTAAACAAAAAAATCACATGGCATGAAGGGCCCACTTTCAGAATTTTATGTTAGATATCAATCTGGTTTGTGATTCTAATTACTAATCTATCTTTTCTTCTTCCTTAACACTTCTGCAAAGTATAACTAGAGAAGAAATGCATCAGAACAAAGCAGAGGTTGTGTAAAGGCATATGGTATGGTAATTTTACCCAAATACAAATTAAGAACTATAATATGGGACAAACAGCGGATTTGGTGTAAAAAAAAATGTTTTCCCAAACTGACACGAACAATTTCCATCCAAACTATGCTGCTTAATGTTTTATGGCATATTTTTACAGACTTTTCTAAGTAAAGAAGTAAAATCAAAAGATGGGAAGAAGCAGCAGCTCAACAAATTGATTCATCAATATATGAAAGAGGTTAAAAAAAAGACCAAAAAAAAAAAAAGTTTGTGTAACTTCTTGTACCTCATGTTCTGTTCATCCTTGGCAAATTTGCAGCAACAGTAACATTTCCCATTTCGGTTTCTGAGGAAGTTGATATTTTATCCTTCTTAGACCATTGCCAGACCTTGGAAACTGAAAAGCTTTCACCTTTCCTTGCAATGTTGAGTTTTTTGCCCTCAGTGTCCCCATCAGTGCAGGCATTCCCGGTCAGCACTATCCTTCCTTTCAATTGTCTCATACTACTACTTCCTCCCCTATCACCTCTATTGGGACACAAAGCCACTCTCAGATCTGAATCAGCAACCACATACTGAAAAGACCCCATTGAATAGCATCTCCTTACATCAAAATTATTACTATTACTGCTTCCGCCTTCACCTCCTTCTACCACTACTCCTTCTCCGTTGTTTGAGCTTCTAAATTTTCCAAGTCTCACAGAAAAAACCCTTTTTCCACTCATAATGCTATTTTCTGCAGGCTTGTTCATAGAATCAGCCCCACTTCCACCAATGCCTGAAATTTCATCTTCTTCTCTTGGATCTTCGAAGTCAAAAATAGGGTTTTCAAAGGAAAACCCAGGTGTATAAAGGGTCCCTCTACAAAGAGGACAGCTTGAATTAGACAGCAACCAAGTGTCTATGCAGTCAATGTGAAAAGCATGATTACACAATGGCAGCAGTCGCAGATTGTCTTCTTGTGAAAACTCACAAAGGCAAACAGCACAATCAAATGGCTCTTTCAAACCTATTATCTCTTTGTAAAAAAACACTGGAAGGGCATCTATGAATGCCTGATCTAAGCCTGAATCATGAAGGTGGAAGAGCTGTTGTAATTGTCTCTGGTAAGCATCAGACTCAGACGTATCTGGATATCTATTGGACTGAGAAATTGATGAAGAAGACCTGTTTTTTATGATATATCTAACAAGCAAGTGAAGGATGCCAGAAATGAAAAATACAATAGCTAGAATGATTATAATGAAAAGAACAGCAGGGCTTATTTTGTTTCCAGATGAAGAATCTGGAGGTGGGTTAGATTGCTTTTGGAAATCAGAAGGAGGAGGAGAAACAATATGGCTGCTCAGAGCAATATTGCTTTGCTGGATTTCAGAGTGAACCAAAATCCAAGACATTTTAGAATATGACATTTCAAATTGACTCTCACTTCTGTTTTTTAGCTGAAACTGAAAGCAGAGAGAGAATCAACAATATGTTTCTTGAACAAAGTTAATATCTTTGTTCTTTTATGATTGAAATTCAACCCAACTCACACATTGTGATGAACAAACAATAGTCACATTATTCCTTGACCCCAAAGAATCTTAGTGACACAAAGCACAAGGATTAGAAAAAAGAAATAAACTAATTTGAGCCAAAAAATTTCTCTTGAAGTAGCATTGAACTTAAATATCATTCAGTGTGGCACTGAAAGGAAACACCTTTAAGGGGGATTTCAAAGTTGGAGTTGACCTGACCTTAAATTTCTTGAAATCTCAGCTAATTGGATGAATAAACCTTGGATAGTCCTCTGTTACACCGTTTTGTGTGAAAGAAAAACCCTAACCTTAAAAAAAAGGAGGATTCTGGGGTTTTTGGTTTTCTGTAGCTCCAAGTGGAAGGAAGACAGCTTACAAAAACCAAGGCTTTGGTTCCTAATGTAAGAGGGAGAAACAGGGAGTGGCAAAATTGTCATTTGAGCGGAACAACTTAAAGGCACTAGCCTTAAACACGTGGCACGTAGTCGTTATTTTTGATAGATTGACCGTACATATGCACTTCAGCAAAAGGGACGTGGATCCTCTAAAGTTTGGACGATGGTGAAGTTCGTAGAGTTCGACGAAATCTCACCGTCCAGCGCATCCAACGTGCACAAAGCAAGTCACGTAGCCAGGAAGAAAAAGGGAGCTGGGTTTGCTTGCTTTATTTTCGGCCAGCTGGAGGAAAATTTAAATGACTTTCCCAAAACGACACAGTTTGGCCTTTGTCACCTAAGAAACTGCAAAAGCAAAACTAAAATATAAGTTTAAATTAGAAGATATAAATTCATTAATATAAGTTAATAAATTAAAATTAAATTTATATATATTTTTAATTTTATAAACATAATTCTTTCATTCAATTTTTTAATTAAACTTACTTTGCATTTTATTTTTTAATATGTGAATTAA
>JANHAO010009171.1:0-18627 GCA_026873985.1 Saraca asoca
AGAAAACAGTAATAATTTGTAACAAAATGATTTTACCTTGCTATGGCGCAAAACCAGCTTCAAACAAGGAAGAAAACGAAGAAATCGCACAAGGAGAGGACGAAAGCATGCGAGGAAGACGGGAGAGAGAGCGCTGCAGTCGGTCGATTCTGCAAAAAAAGAAAATGGGGACGGTAATAAGGGTTTCAAAAATTCCAACGGACATTCCAACGGAATTTGTCCATTGGAATTTAATAGTAAAGCAAAACGCTCTGCTTTATTTAAATCTCCAATGGACCATTCCGTTGTAATGTCCGTTGGAATAATTTTGTTAAAAAAATTTAAAAACCAGCGAATTTTGAATATTCCAACAGATATTCAAGCAGAATTAATATCCGTTAGAATTTTCATTGGAATATTCCAACGGAATTTCATCCGTTGTAATTTCTGTTGAAATATTCCAATAGAATTAAATCCGTTGGAATATTCCAACGGATTTATTTCCATTAGAATATTCTGTTGGCAAATCATATTTTTCTTGTAGTGATAGGAATTGACTGTTTATGATAAGAAATAAATTAAATTATATTAAATGATACAGGATAAAAGGTGGAAGTGGAAAAATAGAATTTTAGCACATTAAAAATAAATAATAAATAATATTAAAATACTAAATAGATTATTGATTATTGAATTGTATAAAAGTCCTCGATATGGTACAAATATATATATAATAATGTTCATGAGATTTAAACGATAGAGATTTAACTATTTATATTAATCTCCTAAATTTAAAATTCCTACTCTACTTAACGTAAGACTTCATAAAAATAAAGAAAAGATAAATATTATTATAGGCAAAAAGCGGCCCCAAAAGAACGAGCCCTGAGCACGGCAAGAGCTAAGTCCCTCGCCTCGTCAAAGGCATCCAACAAGCTTCGTTTCATCTTTCGATAGGAAGCGGTACAGTGAAGTCATCCCAATATCCTCTCACAAAGCAAGTCTTATCTCGCTCGCTGCGAGGCAGCGAGATGACCCTAAGGTCAGTTCGACAAGCGGCCGACTATCCTACCTGAATTTGCCACCTCGCTACAGCAGCACTGAACTCGTTACAGCGGTTCCCATGACGATCCCGAGCCAGGAATCCTCGCTCGGGATGCCAAGCACCTCGTATGGTAAAGCAGCACCAAGCAACAGATGTAAACAGACGCAAGTCTACAGCCAACCAAGGGGACCTACCCTGTAGCCTACATTCTGTAATAGTCGAATTATAGTCTTTTAATATCTTTTCCATTTATTTCTTAATGTAACACAACCGTAGCTTGTAATTAATGCATGCAACTCCTCCTTCCTCTATAAATAGGATTGCATTGTTAGAAGAGGGGGGAGGCGAAGAACTTTGTAAGCAGAAACTTTGCTAAAATCATTTTTGAATACATTAATAAAATCTCCGCCGTGGACATAGGGTTCGGTGCTGCACAGATTTAGCCGAACCATGTTAAAAAGACTGTGTCTCCCTTTCCTTCTTCCTTTCGGACCATCCCCTTTCGCACTTCGGAAGCAGCAATTGGATCCCGAACTCCTCCCGTTGGTCGGATTCCGGGACTCTCTGTATGAATCATAATTCGATGTCAATATTTTAGCACCGTCTGTGGGGATCCATCTACTCTCTGAAGTCTCCATTGCAGCTCAACAATGGTGAGAGGAAGAACTACTCGAAGCTCAACCACTCCAGCCCTCCAGTCGATGGACACCCCTGTTATGGGGACTTACCAACAGTCTACTGCTGCTCCTAAAATTCTCGAGGCACAAACACCCGGCCAGCCCCGTCCGATGCTTGAGAGCATGGTAAGAGAGTTAACTGAAACTGTCAAAGTGCTGGCACAGGCCCAAGCTTAGAGCACGCAAAGACAAGAGGAGATCATAGTGTAGCTCCAGCAAATTTGTAAAGAGGCTCAGAAGGAAACTCATGAAGATCGTGATAGTCAGCAACTAGGGGGCTCACAACGAATAGAGAATTCCACCCCTCAGTCTAAGACACACGACAAGATAATGGAGGAAATCCTCCGTAGGCTCAAATGGCTAAAAGAGTATCTGCAACCTTAGAGCCATCAACCTCACCACTAAAAGATGCCATAGAAGATCTCATCAGAAGAGGCCGACTACAGGATTACGTGATAAGACCATCAGGACAGCGCTCTTAGTAGGCTCAGTGAGTTGTCACCCGAGAGCCTGAGCCCTCCATCAGAACCATATTCTGATACTGTAACGCTCATATGTTATCAATGGTGACTAATTGTATCAACTGTTGTATGCTAAATCAATGTAAACTGCCGATTGGCCGAGCATTATCTAGACAGAAAGTTTTCACTTCATCATTACAAAGATTCATTTGGGGGTGAGATGGCACAAGGCCGACCCCGTCGATACATCCAAAATGAACCACATTCCATGAATTACAACCAAGGGAGCGAGTTCCCCAAAAACAAAATAACTTCGGTGAACGGTTTTCACCTTGTCACAACAAAATAACTTCAGTGAACAGTTTTTACCTCGCCACAATGAAAACAAAATAACTTTAGCGAACAATTTTCACATTGCCACAATGAAAACAAAACAACTTTGGCAAATGGTTTTCACCTCACCACAACGAAAACAACTTCGGCAAATGATTTTCACCTTGCCATAACAAAACTTCAGTGAACGATTTTCACCTCGCCACAACAAAACTTTGACGAACGATTTTCACCTCGCTGCAATGAAAACAAAACTTTGGCAAACAGTTTTCACCTCACCACAACAAAAATAAAACTTCGGCAAACGGTTTTCACCTCACCACAACAAAACAACTTTGGCAAATGGTTTTCGCCTTGCCATAATGAAAACAAAACTTTGGTGAACGGTTTTCACCTCGCCACAATGAAAACAAAACTTTGGTGAACGGTTTTCACCTCACCATAACAAAACTTCGGTGAACGATTTTCACCTCGCCATAACAAAACAAAATCTTAGCCACCAGCCCACTACAACACAAAGATGCTAAACTAAATTGTTGCAGCTTTCATACAACTGACCACCTGCAGCTCTCATACGGGCGAGTTCTCATGTCTCAAATGAGATTTCTCGTACATAGCTTGCATGCAACCCCACTCTCACTCACAATAGATTAAGTGATCAGAAAGATAAAGCACAATCGATTGGCCAAAAGAGCATTTTATTGATCATTTGAAATTTACATACGGCGGTGTGCGAAGCATCCAATACAACATTCAAAAAGAAAGGAAAGCATGGCCTAGTGCAGAATGAAATGACATCCGATATGACACTTCGATTAAGAGAGGACACTGACTAAAGATATGAATCAAGCCTTGAAAACTTACAACTCCTGGTCCGTAAAGCACATCGAGAGTTGGGGGGCTTATATTATAGGCAAAAAGCAGCCTCGAAAGAACGAGCCACGAGCACGGTAAGAGCTAAGTCCCTTGCCTCGCCAAAGGCATCCAGCAAGCTTCGTTTCACCCTTCGATAGGAAGCGGTACAGTAAAGTCATCCCGATATCCTCTCACAAAGCAAGTCCTATCTCACTCGTTACGAGGCAGCGAGATGACCCTAAGGCCAGTTCGACAAGCGACTGACTATCCTGCCGAATTACCACCTCACTACAACAGCACTGAACTCACTACAGCGGTTCCCATGATGATCCCAAGCCAGGAATCCTGCTCGAGATGCCAAGCATCTCGCATGGTAAAGCAGCGCCAAGTGACGGATGCAGACAGATGCAAGTCTACAGCCGACCAAGGGGACCTACCCCGCAGCCTACATTCTGGAATAGCTGAATTGTAGTCTTTTTCTATCTTTTCCATTTATTTCTTGATGTAACACAATTGTAGCTTGTAATTAATGTATGCAACTCCTTCTTCCTCTATAAATAGGATTGCATTGTTAGAAGAAAGGAGAGGCGAAGAACTTTGTAAGCAGAAACTCTGCTAAAATCATTTCTGAATACATTAATAAAATCTCCGCCGTGGACCTAGGGACCGGTGCCGGCCAGATTTAGTCGAACCATCTTAAAAAGACTGTTTCTCCCTTTCCTTCTTCCTCTCAGACCATCCCCTTTCGCACTTCAAAAGCAGCAATTGGATCCCGAACTCCTCCCGTTGGCCGAATTCAGGGACTCTCCGTACGAATCGAAATCCAACGTCAACAAATACAAATAACTATAATTTAAATAACAAAATAACTCAAAATTAAATAAAATATGATAACTACGAATCCCTTATCACATCTTATAGGACTGGATTTTTCATAAAATCTTTTGACTCTTCCAAAATAGTCTCCTTCAATTGGAAAGAACCTAATCTCAAGTTCATGCATTGAACTTGAATTCTTCCAATCTATCAAAATAAAAATTTAAAATACTTTTACCACTTTAACTTCTTGACATAGTGACAATCTTTGAAATGAGTTTTCTTTAAAAATGCATTAATATTAAATTTCAATTTGTTCGCAAGATTGATCAAGTGTTATATTTCATTTAAGCCAAGTACAAGTAGTCAATAACATTTTCTGATTGTAGGATCATGGATTTAGTATTTGATTTTCCTTGATAATCAGGATAAACTTTAACCACATAGCCATCCTCTTGATTGTTAATTGTGTTTTATGTGCATACTTGCATAAATCCCCTAACATGATACTTTTGTCAATCAATAACATCCCTTTGAATGACCTCTTATCTTTCTTCAAGTTTTTTTGGTTCATTATCTTTGGAACTAATCACTTCAACTACCTTGTCTTTTTATTCCAATGAATCTTGTAAGAGAAAATTGTTAGCTCAACGAACAAAAACTTATTGATTACTTTCTAAATGCTTTATGTTTGCACAATTTTGTTTGAAATTGAAAATTCTAGACTCAATGGAGGCTTGATCTTTATAAATTGATCATAATGAATTTGATCGTGAACTTTCTCAATTGTTTTAATCTCTTAGTGAGCCTGAATATTTTCTTCAATTCTGTGATAAATATCATCTTTTGACATATCTTTTTAATCTTTTGCATAATTCTTCATTGTACTACTTTTGAAGGTTAGTTGATGAAAATACCTCTTTATGGTTAGTTGAATTTGATGGTAATGTCTATCCATAATTGATGATTCTAGATAATGATGGCTTCCCATAATTGATTGAACGGGATGATTGTAACACCCCCTAAGGATAGTATCAAATTAGGACAAGCTAGACTAGTATATAATATGTAAGTAAATTTTAAAACTCAAAACTTGGGTTAAGATGGAACCACCGGATAGGTTGGACTAAGGTTTCAGGTTGAGTACAGTCTTAGGACCTGAACCAATTGGTTGATCGAGTCTTAGAGCCGGTTAACCAGCCAATACTATCTCGTGAGTTTGATAGGTCACCTCAACTAGCTTATATAGAGAGTAATTCTTGTGATGTTTTCCATAACCCTCATTTATAATTGAGTAGCTCTCAGAAAGCATTGCTTAGCTAAAAAAGTTTCTGATTTGTGCTCTACAAAGGTGTGAACCAAAGTTAATGGTTTTAGCCTAAAAAAGTCAAATTATTTCGTTAAGTTCTTTTTTTTTTTCTTAGTCTTTGATTTCTTTTTTAATTATTGCAATTTTATGACAGTTAAAGGCACAGGTCAAAACTAAGATAAGATCTCCAAGATTAGGTTTAGGAGATTTTACTCCTACCAAGATGAGTGCAATTTTCTGCTCTTCTAGCTTCATCTTATTTATTAAAATTATTATCTTCAAAATTAGCCTAAAGTTTTTTTTTTTTTTTGCTTGTTAGGATAATTAGAAAAAGAATTAGATAAATGTTTTAGGCTTAATTAAATATAATTATTATGTATGTTTGTTTTATATGCCAAATGTATGTATCCAATGGTTGGGAAGGTTTAGAATATAACCTTAAGTCAAATTTATTAATTTGTATATTTTCATAATTAATTTAATTAATTTTTTGGTAATAAATAAAATAAGAAAAAGGATAATAAAAGACCAGTAAGTTTGAAAAGGATAAGATAAGCATAAATAGAATAAGAAAAAAATTCAAAGGATGATTGTGTTTATTAACTGACATGGTGGGCTTTGAAGGACCTATGTGTACTAGGAATGTATATTCATGAAATTATTTTCCAAAAGACAAAGGCATAGTTTTGTGCAGTGTAAAATGACACAAACTTAGAAACTTACAGAAATTTAATTAATATCTAGAGAGACATGTTAATTATTAGTAGACATTACTCCTACCAAAGATCTATCAAGCCAGTATAATTTACATGTTTGTCAGTAAGCTCAGTAAGAATTAAAGGGCCCTTGCATGACATCTTTATGATAATAATATGCTGACAAGAAGTGTATGATCACTCATTATCAAGATAAAGGAAAGAATAATAATGAATATTGCATCTACATGACTATATGTGTGTGTATCTATACTAATGTGCAGATATTATACAAGTTTTATGATCAAAAGGATTTCAACTTAAAGGGAGGTAGAAACCTTCACTTCATTGAGTACTTTAGTTGTATTCACCCCTTTTATTTTTAATACTTTTCAGACACTCAACATTTTGAGAATCTTGATTAGGCAAGATCCATTCCTACATACTAGAAGTAGGAAGTACATTCAGTATATAGGTATATCAAAGTAGAAAGCTAGTAATGAGTTAGGCCATCCCTATCATATCATGAATCATGTTTTCAAAAAACATTATTGTTTCACTTTACATTTATTTCCATTTGCATACGATTTCAATTGCATTTTGAATTTAAGTGCGCACATTATTAATAAGTTTTATTCAAATATTATTTAAAAGATTTTTATTATATATGAGTCATGAGCCAATGGTTTATGGGTCACCTCTTGGTGATCCATGCCAATCATGTTCCTAGAAATCAAGGATATGATAAGTTGGTATTAAAGCTTTGGTTGATGAGTTGGGTTGGGAAATGTTAAGTACTCCTAATAGTAGTTATCATTATCTAGGATCCACTTATCCATCAACATTACATCTTATCCATATCTTAGAACGATCTTTTCATAATTAACCTTGATTTTGCTTTTCTTCTAAAACTTTTGTCAAATAGCCTCTAGAATGCATTTTAGGAGAACTAGAGAACCAGATGAAAATGATGACTAGGAGTAGAATTTGCCTCCAAATCTATAATCAAATTACGGAGTGGAAATCATGGAAATGACACAATTGCATAGGTTCACTCACTAGCAGACCGAGTGGATAAGTTACAATGAACCATATAAGTGCTAGCTTAGAATATAACACATAGATAGGGATGGGGTGAATGAGTATGCTGAGAAGAAGAGGTTATGGTGCCATCACCACCTCTCTCAACGAGAAACACTTAGATTATGGATTTCTTTCGCTTCAAGCCCAAAACTTTTCAGGGTGATCATCAGACTTAGGATCCACAAGAATTCCTAGAGCAGATTAAGAAGATATTGAAAGTAATAGGATATCCTCCTATGTTGTACATTAAGTACATCAATTTTATGCTAGAAGGAGCAACTCTGCTTTGACATAAGGCCTGGTGTGACAACCAAATGCCAAGGATTTTCCTAAGAGCATGGGATCATTACCAAGAGACATTCTTGAAGCAATTCACCTCTAAAAGCATTAGAGATGTGAGAGGTCGAGAGTTCTTGCAATTAAAGATGTTTTTTGGGATGACAATAGCTGATTATACCTCTCAATTCAAAAGGTTGTCTCATTACACTTGGAGCATAATTCTGAAAACTGGGTTAAGGATAGATTGTTATGCTTGTGGCCTACCATCTACATACTTCATAGCCATCATGGTTGATGATTGGACTATAATGACAAATGTTCTGAATAAGGCTTTGGATGTAGAATTAAAAAGGAAAGAACAAAGGGTGTTTGAGATACACCTAAGGGATAGAAAGCAAATCAAAAGCAAGTTTCAAAGAAACAACCATTCGTAATAGATAAAAAGGAGAAGTAAGAATCTAGCAAAAGGTAATGAAGGATAAGGCCATAAAAATTCAAGGTCATTAGAACCTAAGCCACAAAGAGGAGTTATCCATTATGTGCAACATGCGAAAGATTTCACCTAAGAGCTTGCATGTGAGGCTCTAGAACATGTTTTAAATATGCCTAAGTAGGCTACAAGATGAATGCATGTCCCACGTTGAATGCAAAGGGACCACTCAGAAGATCAATGTGCCTACTACATCTGTCGAATCAACACAACCTCTAGTAGATGATAGTGAAAGAGGATGGGGATCAGTAGATAGAGGATAAACTTCACAAGGATATGGGACATCTGGAATTTTCATACTAACCAAGCAAGATGCCCAGGCATCAAATGTTGTAGTAACATGTACGATATCTATTAACTCCCACCATGTTAAAGCATTATTTGATTCAGGTGCTACCCATTCTTTTGTTTCAAATTTATTCGTTGTGCATTTGAATATGAATATTGTACCTATGTGATAGTCTCAATGTCACAAATCTGATGATGGATTACTTACAAGAAAGTTAAGCTAGGAAATGCAAGGTGGGTATCTCGGGAAAGAACATGGAAGCGGATTTGGTGATTTTACCAATAATAAATTTTGATGTGATTTTAGGAATGAATTTTATAGCAACCATTACACTCTATTGGATTTTCATGAAAAAAACAATCAAACTCTCCTTCTTAGAAGAGCCTATTTTTATTTTCCAAGGGAATTGGAATGATGTGAAGGTCAATTTAATCTTAGCCATGGAAGTGAGAAGGATGATGAGAAAAGGATGTTAGACATTTTTTGTCGTAGTAAAGGATGTGGAAAAGCCTAGACCAGAAATATAATCTATTCCTGTGGCATCGGAATACTTAGATGTGCCTCCAGATGAACTACCAAGTTTGCCATCAAACAAGGATATCAAATTCAAAATCGATCTTGTACCCAGAACTTAACCCATCTTTATACCACCTCATAGGATGGTGCCAACAAAGTTGAAAGAATTAAAGTTGCAACTGTAAGCACTCTTTGATCAAGGATATATCTAACTAAGTACCTTATCATAGGGCACTCCAATTCTATTCGTCAAGGAGAATGATGGTTCAATGTAACCCTACATAGATTATCAACAGCTAAATAAGGTGACAGTCAAGAATAAGTATCCCTTACGGAGGATTGATGATTTTTTGATTCCTTCCAAGGTGCTAAGTGTTTCTCCAAGGTATATTTCCACTCAAGATACCGCCAACTGAAATTTGATAGAGGGATGTACCCAGGATAGCCTTTAGGAGCCGTTACAAACACTATGAGTTCTTAGTCATGTCCTTTAGGTTAACTGATGCAGTAGCTTCGTTCATGGACTTAATGAACTAAATCTTTAGACCATTTCTTTACCAATTTGCCATAGTCTTTGTAGATGATATTCTCATCTACTCGAGGAGTGAAAAGGAGTATACCCAACATTTACGGATAGTCCCTTAGACTTAGAACAAAAGCTATATATTTAGTTCTCCATGTGTGACTTTTGGATCCAAAGTGTTGCATTTTTTAGGCATGTGATCTAAAGGGAGGGTATCAGTGTAGACTCCTAAAAGGTTAAAGTAGTGTAGAATTGGCCAAGACTAATTACGGTCATGGAAATTAGAAGTTTCTTGGATTTAGCAAGATATTATAGGTAGTTTGTTTAAAATTTCTCATACCTGGCAACCTCTTTGACTCGATTAACCCAAGAAGGGGTGAAGTTTGAATGGATAGATAAGCGCCAAGAAAGCTTTGACTAGTTGAAGAATTACCTCAACCTAAATTTTGAACCTACCCTCTAGGATAAATTGATATTCAATTTACTGTGATGCATCTAGAGTTGGTATGGGATGTGTCCTAATGCAGAACAGGAGAGTAATAGTTTATGGTTCACAGCATTCGAAGGTATATGAAAAGAACTACCTCGACACATGATTTGGAAATGACAACTATGATTTTTGTATTGAAACTTTGAAGGCATCATTTGTATGAAGATACTTATGAGATCTTCATAGATCATAAGAGTCTCAAGTACATCCCTAAACAAAAAGACCTTAATCTCTAACAATAAAGATAGATGGATTTAGTAAATGACTATAACTATAATATATAATATCACCCCCGTTAAAGCTAATGCTATAGTAGATGCACTTAGTTGTGAATTGGCAAGAAGTCTAACTTATATTAGTATAGGAATGAGGGATCTTATCAAGAACATGCTGGAGTTGGAAGTAAGCAAGGTACAAGTGGAGGTGCGCGAACCAGGGGTTCTGATAGCCAGTATACAAGTGAGCTCACCACTAGTTGAGTAGATTAAGGCTATTTAGGCTACAGACCCAATAGTTATAAGCTACAAGAAATGGCTAAAGAAAAGCTAGAAACAAGAATTATAGTGGATTAAATAAGAATTATAAGATTTAATAATCATTTATAGGTCCTAGAAATGGGAGGATTAAGGGAAAAATTGATAAGACTAAGCCATATGTCTTCTTATAGTGTAGACCCCAGAGCTACTAAGATGTATCAAGATCTTAGGTAGTTTTGTAAGTGGGA
This sequence comes from Saraca asoca, assembly GCA_026873985.1. Taxonomy (NCBI): domain Eukaryota; kingdom Viridiplantae; phylum Streptophyta; class Magnoliopsida; order Fabales; family Fabaceae; genus Saraca; species Saraca asoca. The sequence goes on from JANHAO010009171.1 coordinate 10,565, forward strand.
AGGTATGAAGAAAGACATAATAAAGTTTGTAATCAGGTGCCTTACTTGTCAAAAAGTGAAGGTGAAATATCAGAGACAATAAGATTGCTGCAAAGTATAGAATTTCTTAAATAGAAATAGGATAGTATTATCATGGATTTTGTGATGGGACTCCCTATGTCCTCAAAGGGACATAACTCGATATAGGTCATTGTCAACAGGTTGATTAAGAAAACCCATTTTCATCCAATAAACAGTGTGCTAGAATTTTTCTGAATGAGATTGTATAACTACATGAGGTGTCTACCTCAATCATCTCAAATAGGGGAACTCAGTTTACATCATGGTTCTGGCAAAATTTTCAAGAGGCTTTGTGGATGCAACTCAAATTCAACAAGGTGTTTCACCCTTAGACAGATGGATAATATGAGAAGACTATATAGATCTTCAGCATGTCTCTTAAAGTTTTCAAGGAACTAGATGGAACAACTACCTCTCATAGAGTTTGCATGTAATAGTAATTTTTATACCAGCATTTAGATGGCACTGTTTAAGACTTTATATAAGAGGAAGTGCTAGACAATAGTTGGATGGTTTGAAAGATGGAAGAATGCTATTCTAGGATCGGAATTGGTTTAGGACACACTAGAAAAAGTTCAAATCATACAAGACCAACTTCTAAAAGCCAAAACAGGAAAAAAGCATATTCAGACAAAAAGAGATGACCACTCAAATTTCAAGAAAGGCGTCGGCTTTTTTTGAAGATATCTTCTATGAAAGGAGTAACACATTTTAGAAAGCAAGGCAAACTTAGTCCACATTACATAGGGCCATACATTATTCTTAAGCAAATAGAAATGGCTGCATGTTACCTAGACTTACACCTAAAGTTGGATAAGATTCATCCTTTGTTCTATGTGTCTATGCTCTAAAAATGCATACCAGATGATGGTCATTCACTTCCATAGATTCTTGATGACCTAAGACCAAAAATGACTTATGAAGTTAGGACGATGGCCATACTTTATAGACAAGTTAAACAACTATGATCGAAGGATGTTCCTTCTATCAAGGTCTTATGGGATATAAGTGAAAATGAAGAAATTACCTAAGAACTAGAATCAAATATATGCTTGAAGTGTCTAGACTCTTTGGGTAAGGAATCTATATCTTCTATGATGTTTCCTCAATGGAAAATTTTATAATGATAAGGATGCAAAAAAGGCATCACCATTGTTATATGAAAAGATAAGTAAGTGTTTTGATAGTAGGACATAGGAATTTCTATCTGATGTAAGTGTCGTATCTTCATTTATTGTTTCGTCAATGAACTAAAATGGATAATTTGAGGATGAATTGCCTAAAGGGGGAGAATTTGTAACACCCCCTAAAGATAAGATTAGACTAGGACAAGCTAGATTAATGTAAAATAGGTAAGAGTAAATTTTAGAACTCAAAACCTATCACAATGCAAATTCCCTTAGTCATGACTAGCATGACTATCAATTCCCAGTTAATAATCACCAGATTGTAACCTGTCTCATGTAACCCTTTCCTCTCATGCCCACTTCAACATTTTTTAATCACTTTCATTTATTCTCAATCAATTAGTTTAAGAAATAATAAACTTTAGATAGAAAGAGAGAGACATTGGAATATAACATATTTCATAATGTATATAGGCATTGCCCAACATGCACATGCCCATTTAAACATTCGTTCCATAGGTTTTCTACAAGTTTCCAAAACTATATCACAATCAACCTAATACAAGAGTCACCTCTATACAACCCTATATCCTCTCAAAGGTAAAGCAACCAAAAAGGTAGATTAACTTATAACTTATCATGGAATCAAAATTATAGGTTGAACTAACTAAGCCTTTAGGAAATTCCATGGCCTTACATTTTTACAAGTTTTCAAAAAGCTAGCAAAACTATGTAGATAGATGTCCTAAGGCCATCATTAAAAGGACACTCAGGGGTTCCAAGGGTGTAATCTCCATAGAAGAGTGAATTTGGGGCTTAGTGAGATAAATTCAAACCAAACTTATGAATTTCTCAACAATAAACAATACACATGTACATCATAGCCATATAATCATAATCATGCCAGGAATAATAAATAAGTCATAAAATCATAGAGACTAACCTCTAAATGACATCATACCACATTATCATTGACACATTATAAGAATCACAATTGTCTTATGGCCTCAAGCGATCATCATTAATCGTCATATTGTCAAATCTTATTGTATTACATTTTAGTGTTTCACAGAATAACAATCCAGGTAAGAAGCAAAATAACAACAATAATCAAAATTCTCCTTGTTACTCCAATCTAGCCTTATCATGCACAAACCCAGTCTTATCCCTCCAAGTTTTGCCTTATCCTTCACACCATATCAAAATGCGTAGATCTGGGATCTCATTCATTTACTATCTCATTACATTAGTCACATTTCATCAACATCATATCATGTATCATATATCATCCATATCTCATGGGGAATTGTCAAACTTTAAACAATATCATTACTCACAATAACTATATCACAACATTCACATTCAATTTCGATCTTGATCACATGGATCACATTCTATTACAATTACAACCATACATTCCTTGTCTCATTATCATAATAGCTACAAGGATGATTACCATAATATCAATATATAAACAATTATCAAATTTATTGATATTGGCTTATGAGTTACTCATTTAGGATTTCTCAATTATTATATTCGAATTAGCTAGAATTCATATAATATTAGACTAAAGGGAATAAGAAATCTCTTAGAAGGAAGTGAACTTGAGCTAAAAAATGTAAAAAAATTTGAGGTGCAATTAGAATCACAAGCATGATTACTGTTGTACTTCAAGAAAAATCACGATTAGAATTGCAGGGATCAAATAAGGAGGGTTTGATTGGACTTACAAGGATTCAGTGCAAAATATGAGTTTGCTTGTCAAAAACTACAACCTTTTGAGAAGTCCAATATAACTATATGATCAGAATATCGATTAGAAGGTTATAAGGGAAAGGTTTAGATCATAAGACACAATGTTGCTCGATTGCTACGAGCATGATCATGATTTCAAGGCAAAAATGATGATTCAAATTGTGAGATCTAGAAACAAAGAACAATAGCAAAACAAGGGAAATATCATCTAATCTTCTAACAAGTCATAAGGATTCAACTTATCACTCTTTGGAAACTATAAACATGCATAAAACTCAGCTTTTCTAACCATAAAACCATATTTATATCATTAACACTAATCAATTTCAAACTATACAATAAATTCACATAATACTCACTTTCCTCCAACATACACAACTATTCAATGAATGGAATCATTAGTAACATTATAATTTACAAGAAAGGTAAGAATCACTCACTTTAACAGCTGGAAATAAGAAATCAAAACTAATCCTACAAAGGACTTCAATACTCTTCAAGAAAAAGAAAGAAGAGCATATTATCTTCTTAGATTTTCAAGGTTTTTCTCTTATAAACTAGCCATATACTATTAGTTTATGGCTTTATTGCAAAGAAACATGTTAGAAATAATAGATTCAAGCTTTAAAAATATTAGAGAATCTTATGGGTTCATGGGTTGAATAGTTAACTATTGGATTAAAAAATTCATAACTTGGATTATGCTTAGTGAATCAACATGATTTTGGTACCAAATTCAAGAGGAAAAAGAGAGAAATCAATAGTAAAAATATAAGAAATTAACGTGAAGGGATTAGAGACTTGAAGAGAGAGATAGAGAGAGATTGCTTGTTGAAGATGAGGTGTGGGTCACATAGAATGCAACTAGGGAAGGCTAAAGAAGAAGAAAAGGAAACCAACTTTAGAAGGGTAAAATAAGAAAATTTTCAGTTAACTTCCCTTTGACTTCAAGTTAACTAGTTTTTCTTTAAACAATTTTTCCTATTGCTTCAACTTTGAGTCTAAATTTAACATACTCATCAATCACCAGCGGCCATGAAATTTTAACACAAATTAATTAAATCAATTACCTTTATAATGACTTTAATTTTCCACTCGTTGGGCACTCATGACCATAGTTTTGATCTTTCTAAAGTTTTCTGAAAATTAAATCCTGAAAACATGAATTTTATTCTATGAGCATCCAATATAGGAATTTTGATCTCTTAAGGATATCTAAAATTCATATAATCTATTTTTACTATATTTGGACTCCTTGTAGCCCAAAATTTCAAAATTCTCAAATATTTCAAATTTACCTTTTCAGATTTTCCAAAATGCCATTTTATTTTAGAAATTAATTTTAGAAAATTTGGGGTACTACAAAACCTGAATTGAGATAGAACCACTAGACAGGTTAAACCATCAAACATGTTGAAGGTGTATGTCCTAGACTTTTCAAGGAAATGATGGAACAACTACCTCCTGTAGAATTTGTGTCTAATAATAGTTTTTATACTATCATTCAGATGGTACCATTTGAGGCTTTTTACAGAAGGAAGTTTTAGATACAAATTAGATGGTTTGAGAGACAAGGGAGTGCTATTTTAGGACTAAATTTGGTTTAGGACACACTAGAAAAAGTTCAAATCATATAGGACTAACTTCTGAGAGCCAAAACAAGCAAAAAGCCTTAAACAAAAAAAGATGACCACTCAAATTTTAAGAAAGGAATCAGGTCTTTTTGAAAATATCTCCTATGAAAGGAGTAATGCATTTTAGAAAGCAAGGCAAACTTAGCTCTTGTTACATAGGATTATACATTATTCTTAAGTGAATAGGAGTAGTTGCCTATCACCTAGACCTACCCCCACAGTTGGATGGGATTTATCTTGTTTTTTATGCGTCTATGCTCTAAAAGTGCATACCAAATGATAGTCATGTGCTTTCTCAGATTCCTGATGATCTCAGACAAAAAATGACTTATGAAGTTAGGCTTGTGGCCATACTTCATAGACAAGTTAAACAACTATGATTGAAAGATGTTCCTTCTGTTAAGGTCCTATGAGATATAAATGAAAAATAAAGAAATTACCTAGGAACTAGAATCAGCTATATGCCTGAAATATCAAATTTCCTTGGATAAGGAATCTATGTCTTCTATGATATTTCCTTAATGGAAAAGTTCAAAACGATAAGGATGCAAAAAGGCATCACCAGTGTTATATGAAAAGATAAGTAAATGTTTTGATAATTAAACATAGGAATTTCTATGTGATGTAAATGTTGTATGTGTATCTATTGTTTGTTTAAGGAACTATAATGAATAATTCAAGATTGAATTGTCTAAATAAGTTTATTGTGTATCCATTCATTCATTAGTAATTCAATTCAAGTCTATCCAAATCATTTGTTTGTGACCTTAAATCGAATGTTTTCTTCCTAGGCATACTTGAATGATGTGACACTCACTTATTTGTTTATAATCCATTTTCCTATTTCTTCCTTCTTCTTTTTTTTTAATTCATACTTCATTTTAAACAAAAAGAAAAATAGCCAGTGTAGATTAATCTATCATATTAACAATTGAAGGTTTTTTGGCCATTTTTGTTTTTGTTAGGCTGCTACATGTCAGCTTCACAAAAAAATTTTTCCAGCCAAACCCAGCATCATTGCACAAACATTGCGTTTCGCTATCCAAAGCAAAGTGGCGGTGTAGCCTTCATTGCATATTTGTTTTTGTTGGCCATTTCTATTTGCTTTTGGCAGAAGCAGAGTTGTTAGTGTAGGCTAGCTATTGGTAAGTACATAAATAATGATAGCTTCATTAAATGCATGTTGATGACTCTTAAGGACTAGGACTTTTCTCTTTACTTTGTTTTGCTATGTTAAATGTTTTGTTATCTAAAAATACTTTTCTTAGACTGCATTTTTTGCTGAAGTTTTACAGAGGCTTTTGCAGGCGAGGGTTGAGGTACTTCAATTTCTTCTTTTTGGTGCTATTTTGGTTGGTGATATTTAATGTGATGGTTGATTTATTGTTGGTTGTGATTATTTATTTCTGATTAATAATGATGTGGATATGTTGTGTGTATGTATTTAGTGGTTTGGTGAATTGCAAAAATTTATGATCTATACTAAGCGAAGTAGAACATTCTATTATTCTGGAGAAAGAAAACATTTTATTATTCTGGAAAAGTTACATATATATAGCTTCAACTTCAATTATCTCTTATTCCGACTTTAAAAAAAATAAAACTGAAGAATGAGGGGTTCGTACAGTTGTAGTCTAAAAAGGGAAAGAATAATAATAAATTAATTGCAAGTAGATCCCAACAAGTTGTTATCTACAAATTGGCTATGCAAGTTGGTCTCCCAAGTTAGTCCTTGCAAGTTAATATTTGCTTGGGAAGTGTGCTAGAGCTCATCTTTAGAGCTAAGAGCTAGCTGAGACCTACAAGCTAAAGCTTATCTTTAGAGCTAAGAGCTAAGAGCTAGATCTGAGAGTTGAGAGCTAACTAAAACCTGTGAGCTAGAGCTCATCTTTAGATATGAGAGCTAAGATCTTGATCTAAGAGTTGCAGGCTAAAAGCTCATCTTTAGAGCTAAAAGCTAAGAGCTAGATCTAAGACTTGTGAGCTAGTTAAGAGCTACAAGCTGGAGCTCATCTTTAGAGCTAAAACTTACGAGCTAGCTGAGAGCTACGAGTTGGAGCTCATCTTTAGAGCTAAGAGCTAGGTTTGAGAGCTACGAGCTAGCTGAGACCTGCAAGCTGGAGCTCATCTTTAGAGCTAAGAGCTAGAGTTGAGAACTGCAAGTTAGCTGAGACCTGCGAGCTAACTAAATATATATATTTACCATGCTCTCATTAACAGTTGTAGCATTATTCCATAGAAGTTTCAACTTATACATATATAATTATTTTTATAAAAATTTTAACAAGACTTTCTATTAATAATTTATAACTAATTGATAAAATATTATTTCAATTATTAATTTAATTAATTTAGATAAACCAGAAACTGTAATTCTCTATACACACATTATAAATTGATGAAAAAATATTAAACATTCCAAAGATTTAAGAAAATATTTTTCTTTTCCTCATTTCAACTCATTACATCATTTTGTACGTATTTAAAAATTTTACAATTTTTTATAAACTATTATCTCAAGATTTTATGTACAAATTTAATGGTATTTTCATACAAGTTGTCATTTTTTATAGAATTTATTTGTAATAAATATATATAAGTTACAATTATATCAAATGGTATATTTTTTAAAAAAGTGTAAAAGGGAAAATGTTTACCAAATGGTAAACGTTACAATGCTATCTTGTTATTTTTATTAACACACACATCATGCATGTATACAATATATAATGACAGAAAAACAAGTAACATATATATTTCTTTTTTACACATTTAGAGCTAGACATACGTGAGTAATGTATTAAGCAAGTTAGAGTAAGTGCTTTTGGTACTATTTTCCATATGCATAAATTATTATGTGATCAAAGGATTAGATAAAGGTTGTCCTTTATTGGATTTTGTTATCCTTCATGTATCTAATAATCATCATTGTTTTAAATTCCTATACAATAAATCTTTCAAGTTATATGGTACCATGTGTTCTAATATTGGAGCTTCACAAATGTTGTAAGACAGTTATAAGTATTCTGGAGTTCAGTTATTTAAACAACAATAAATTTAGAATGCAAACAATCTGAATTAAGAAGCCGGTTGATAAGGGCACAACAATTGAAAGGCAAGGTCGTTGTAGATAGAGGTGTGCTTTTGAATACTGTCCTTTAGTTTTATCAATTTATGTGTCTGATGTTTTGTTTTTCATTTTGTCTCCATGTGTGCCTTTTCAAGTTGTCCTGTTATTGAAAGTAGTGATGTTGATTTGGTTTCCCCAGTGGCTGGCTATAATGTTAACATAAGCAATCCATCATGTAATAAAAGAAATGCTAATGATCTTATTGCTATGCTAACTACTGAATATCCCCAACCCAAATTATATGCAAGTTTGCATATACAATACGGTCATACAAGGGTGCTTGGTGACATATCAAATTTTGCAATCAATTTAAATAGCAAATTCTGCAATGTAGGTATGTTTTGATCTTACACA